>RWJK01001658.1:6311-51259 GCA_004335835.1 Scenedesmus sp. ARA3 | reverse complement strand
GCTGCTGCTGCTGCTGCTGTTGCTGCTGCTGCTGCTGCTGCTGCTGCTGCTGTTGCTGCTGCTTAGGAGCAGGCGATGCACTTCTCCTGAACAAGCTACTGGCGCCACTGCCTGCTGCTGCATTTGTAACCGCCACCACATCCTGCTGCTGCTGCTGCTGCTGTGCGGCCGTCTCTTCTAGCTGCTGCAGCTGCTGCTGCAGTGCAGCCGTGCTGGCAGTGATGTCAGCAAGCAGGCCCGGCAGGGCCTCTGCCTCAGCTAGTCCACTGCTTATCACCTTGAGCCTGTTTGTCTGCAGCTGCACATGCCGCACTGCCTTTGCGGCCTTGATCTCTGCTTGATCAATCGTGCGGTTGAGGTACTCCTGATTGGTTACAAGCAGCTTAATGTTATCGTTGTGCCAAGATTGGTACGAGGTAAGCAGTGAATGGATTGCTGCATTGAGCTGGTTTGTATCACTGCTGAGCTGCTTTACAAGCTGAATGTCATTTAACAGGCTCTCAGGCTCTGCTGCTGCTGCTGCTGCTGCTGGCGTTGCTGCAGCAGCAGCAGCTGCTGCTGCCTTGCTGCTGCTGCCAGCTGCTGCTTCGAAGCTGGGTGCCTTAGCTTGCAGCTCCTTGAGGTGCAGCAGCAGCGCCTCTGTCGATGAAGTTGCTGCTGCTGCTGCTGCTGCTGCTGCATGGCTGCTGCTGCTGGCTGCTGCCCTGCCAGGGCCTTTGTTGCTAGGGCTGGCGCTGCTGTTGCTGTGTACCGTGATGATGCCCTCCTCGCCAGGCCTACTGCTGCCAGCACCCATCTAATCCGCTTTAAGTCTTCGGATATTATTATATCAACATCAAAATGTGCATGAGGAGACACAGTGAGTGATCTTGTGCTGTTCTTGGGTGGTGTGTACTGTAGTATTGGCCAAGCACCTCGATACGTGCACTCGATTGTAGTCATAAGCAGCACAGAGAGATGTTTGATTCTTTTTGGTTGGTGCAGTGGACCTTGAACACTGCTTTCAGCCCTGCGTGCGTTGAAAGAACCCTGCTCGGATGACAGACCCGTACCGCCTTCCCCCCTCCTGTGCTCACCCTCTATAACCGTCTTCGCTCGAATCCAGGCAAGAAGATGATTAATGTCACGTAGCTTTTGCTTCGACAGCTATCTGTACACTAGGCACTAGCAGCAGCAGCACGACCAGCACCGCAGCAGAAGCTGAAGCACACACTGCAATGTTCGGGCTTGCATCTTTGAGGCGTGCTGTACGGCATCGTCATCAACTGCAAAGTGTTGCTGCTGCATGTTGGCCCTTACAGCAGCAGCAACAGCAGCAGCTTGCTGGCTTCCACAGCAGCACCAGCAGCGGCAGCAGCAGCACCACAGGCAAGGAGCCAGAGACCCCGCTGCTGCAAACAATCAAGCAGAGGATCATGGTGCGGCTTAGTCAAACCGTTACGTCAAATGCACTGGTTTAGCTCTGTTTTGGTACACACAGGCGTGCTCGCCACAGCATGTGCCGACCATACGCCCTTGGACGCTCACCAGTGCAGTGCAGTGTGTGCAAGTGGTGGGTCAGCACGTCAATACTCTTGTGAGGCCGGGTACGTTTGCTGCTGCTGCTGCTGCTGCTGCTGCTGCTGCTGCTGCTGCTGCTGCTGCTGCTGCTGCTGCTGCTGCTGCTGCTGCTGCTGCTGCTGCAGATCAGGGGAGGCCCGCTGTCTGTCGCAGACTATATGCAGGTGGGCTGCATCAAAAGGTTGAACTTCTAGCGGGACAGATATGCTGCCTCACATTGACTCAGCCCTGCAGTCAGCAGCGCTGCACGAGGCACACTTTGCGGTGTGAGCTGTGCAGGCAGTGATTAAGTCATGGTCGTTGCAATGTGCAGTGTCGCCAGCCAATGTGTGCGCATGCAGAACGTGTGCAGCGCACTTGCAGCGGTGCGGCGGGCAAGGGGGCAATGGCCACAGGCCACAGGCTCAGGGAGTGCCTGCAGTTGGCTTGCTTACGCTGTCTTGCACCATCCTATGATTCATCAATGTATGTACAGCGCAGGCTATGTACTTGTGATGTCATGGTGAAGATCCGCTTGATGCAACATGTAATATTATCTCAGCCCTTCCTTTCTTATTGTTATCTCAGCCCATCATATTTCCTTGTATTGATGTTTGGTTGTGATCCATTCACCAATGTCAGGTGGGTTTCTGTGCGGGTTCCCATGGCCCCTGGGCTGACCGACCCCGCCAGCGGCTGCTGTATGCTGAATCATCACAAGATCTTAATAACCTTTCTGCGTGTTTTTTCATGCCCGTCACACAGGAGGTGCTGACCAACCCATCAAGTGGCTACTACATGCAGCGTGACGTGTTTGGCAGCGCAGGTGACTTCACCACCTCACCAGAGATCAGCCAGATGTTTGGGGAGGTGAGCAGCTGGTAGAAAAGTGACAAATTCTGTTATGTTATGTGACATTGATCCATTGTGTGTGTGTTTGGCAGCGCGGGCGACTTCACCACCTCGCCTGAGATCAGCCAGATGTTTGGAGGTGAGCCGCTGGTGACAAACAGTAATGATAAATTTTGCTATGATTTTGTTGATTTTCTTATGTTTTTGAACGTCAGTAAGCACAGAGGTATGAATCATACCAATTTTGCAGTTGTGCAGCGCAGTGCAGTCCACTGGGCTGTAGCACACGCATTACTACTGCATCTTGCTGGCAATTCCAATGACGCCAGCATATGGAAGTAACATAATTACATGTGATCCGTATTTGTGATTGAGAAACTTGGGCTGTTGCAGTGTTGTATGTGGTCTCTTGTCGGTGATGCAGAGTCCGCAGCAGTGCAGCGCACGGCGCTGGAACACACACATTGCTACTCCATCTTGCTGGCAATCCCAACGGCCGCCAGCAGTTGGCTTTTATATACACAGCAACCTTTTGCCTTGCTCATGCTGGTGCTGGTGCTGCAGCTGTAGATGCTGGGCATCTGGCGTGTGCTGCTGTGGCAGCAGCTGATCCACCCTCATCACCCTACACCGCGCTGCAACACAGCCCTATGGCTCTATCGCCTGCATTCTCCCTTGCCTGCATCGCTGCAGATGCTGGGCGTCTGGTGTGTGCTGCTGTGGCAGCACTCATGCCACCTTCAAACGCTGCACACACTTCCTTCTGCTGCTGAACAGCCCAGCAACCTGTCACCTGGCTTTTACTGCTGCTGCTGCTTCTGCTTCTGCTGCCGCCACTGCTGCAGATGCTGGGCATCTGGTGTGTGCTGCTGTGGCAGCACTCATGCCACCTTTAAACGCTACACACACTTCCTTCTGCTGCTGCACAGCCCAGCAACCTGCCGCCTGGCTTGCGCTTCTGCTGCTGCTGTTGCTGCAGATGCTGGGCATCTGGTGTGTGCTGCTGTGGCAGCAGCTGGGCCAGCCGCGCCAGCTGAGCCTGGTGGAGCTGGGCCCTGGGCGCGGCACACTGATGGCAGACCTGCTGCGCGGTACGGCAGCCTTCACACCCTTCGCACAGGCACTGCAGGTGAGCGGGTGATTTCGAGTTGTTGTGTGTTGTGGTGCGGCCTGGAGAGGCACGCTCATAGCGAACCTGCTGCGCGGCACTGCAGCCTTCATGCCCTTCGCACAGGCACTGCAGGTGGGAAGGTGCTGTGCTGTTGCTTTTCTTGCGCTGTGTTATGGCCTGGGGTGCTGTTAGGGTTCCAGAAAGCCACATGGCAGGGGCAACTGCAAGTTGCAGGCATTACAATAAGTCAGCTGGTGCACCTGCCAGCATATAGCGTACTCACAGATGCAGTGGGTTGTTTTGCGTGCACTTGAATATTATCTGCAGCTAGCTTGCACAAGTTGTGCTGCCCATGGTCCTGTATATGCTGAAGACGTTGCTGCTGCCGCTGCTGCTGCCACGCTGCAGGTGCACCTAGTGGAGGTCAGCCCCTTCATGCGGCAGCAGCAGTGGGACAAGCTGCAGTGCAGCGAAGCACCCAGCAGCAGCAGCAGCAGCAGCAGCAGCAGCAGCAGCAGCAGCAGCAGCAGCAGCAGCAGCAGCGCAGGTGCTCGCGGCAGCAGCAGTGGCTTGGATGCCAGTCAGCAGCAGCAGGCGGGTGGCTTCAGCAGCGGTGTCTCTGCGCTGAATGGGGCTGAGGTGAGGCAGGAAGGTGTGCATACTTGATGAGGGTCGTGGTCTGCGTGCATGCAGTCCGAGGGGTTCCTTACTGTTTTAGTGAGGCGTCGACAACGGCTGGTGGGTTCAGTGCAGCATCCGCACAACGCGCGTGAGCACTGTTAGACGTCACCGCACAGATACAGTTCTGATTGCAACTGAAAACACGTCAAAGGCGGTAGCCTGTGTGTACTGCATGCAATCTTGTTAATCGGCACGTTGCCACATGCTGTACACGCTCCTGAGATACTGTCTGCACATGTGTGCATGCTGCGTTGCTGCTGCTGCTCTGCAGGTGCACTGGCACGCCTCACTGGACGCTGTGCCCAGCAGCGGCCCAGCCATCTACATTGCGCACGAGTTCCTGGATGCACTGCAAGCGTGTATGTGTGCATCCGTGCTGCTGCTGCTGCTGCTGCTGCTGCTGCTGCTGCTGCTGCTGCTCTGCAGGTGCATTGGCATGCCTCACTGGATGCTGTGCCAAGCGGTGGCCCAGCCATCTACATCGCGCACGAGTTCTTGGATGCGCTGCCTGTGCACCAATTCATAAGAGACCAGCGCAGGGGTTGGCTGGAGGTGAGTAGAGTGAGCTTTGTGTGAACTTTCATACTGCTGGGGTGGTCCGCACGAGTTCCTTGATGCGCTGCCGGTGCACCAGTTTGTGAGGGACCCACGCAGGGGCTGGCTGGAGGTGAGCTGGAGGCAACTGTTATGCTTTGACTTGGCATGAATGGATATGCTTTGCGTTTACATACAGGGTACTTGCAGGCTTATGTAGAAGCAAACATAGTGATGTGTAATTTCAGGTGGCTGGTGTCGTGTGCTGCGACAATGCATGTGTGCATGATTGCACCTGCAAGAGCGCTGTGGAGGGTCTGTCTAAATGGAATATGCATTGCCAGCTGACATGCTTTGCCTTCATGCAACCGCCACTGCTGCTGCTGCTGCTGCTGCTGCTGCTGCTGCTGCAGGTCATGGTTGACACTGCTGATGAACAGCCAGATGACGCACAGCTTGGCAGCAGCAGCAGTCATACGGCAATCCCCTTGGTGCAGCAGCAGCAGCAGCCGCAGCTGATCATCCCGCCCGGGCACATTCAGCAGCAACAGTCCAGTATTGAATCAACACAGCAGCAGCCGCAGCAGCAGCAGCAGCAGGGCCTGCATCTGCGCTTTGTGCTGTCCCCCAGTCCCACTCCTGCCAGCCAGCTGCTGGTGCCCAGGCGGCTGGCGGCACTGCAGCAGCAGCAGCAGCAGCAGCAGCAGCAGCAGCAGCAGCAGCAGCAGCAGCAGCAGCAGCAGCAGCAGCAGCAGCAGCAGCAGCAAGAGCCTGTTCCTGACGCTATAGAGGTGAGCTGCACTGCACTGTGCAGCCGTTGCGCCGCATATGCACAAGCTGGTGCCTGCCTTTTCCTCACACCTCAATCTGCTGGAAATGGTTTACACGCTCAGCCGGCGGGAAGCTTCATGCTCTTAGCACTGCTGCTGCCAGCGCTGCAGCTTTCAACATCAGCTGCTGCTGGCTGTGCGTCGCTTACTATTAAACTGCTGGCTGCTGCTGCAGGTGGGTGCGCATGCCATGGCGGTGTGTGAGACGCTGGCGCGGCGCATTGCTGCCACTGGCGGTGCTGCCCTGCTGATTGACTATGGGCGCAATGAGCCCTATGCCAACTCGTTAACAGCGATCCGGGCACATGCAGGTGGGGCGCATGGGGCATGGCGGCGTGTGCATGTGGTAAGCCTGTCGTGTAGCTTGCTTCACCTATCATTAGTGCGAGAATCCTCAAAAGCTAGTAGTCGATGAGAGGCTCACAGGGGGACAGCTTTTGCCAATTGTCTGCATGCTGACTTACTGGAAGGAAAGGTGCAGCGCTGGCTTGCAGTGCGCGTTCTGACTGCAGAGCAAGTGGGATGGGTACGCATAAGGCTGAAGTGTGACACGTCATACCCTGTAACATGTTATTTTGTTATGTGCAGGTGTGCACCCGCTGAGTCAGCCGGGCACTGCTGACCTGTCAGCCTGGGTGGACTTTTCCGCAATGCGCATGGCAGCAGAAGAGGCAGCAGCAGCAGAGCAGGCGACAGCAGCAGCAGCAGCTGCCGGCAACAGAGCAGCAGAAGCAGCAACAGCAGCACCACCTGGTGTGGATGTGCACGGGCCTGTGCCTCAAGCAGAATTGCTGCACTCACTGGGCATCCAGCACCGATTGGAAGCACTGGCTCAGGTGGGGCTGCTGTGCAGGTGTTTGAATTGATGATTTGTGCGAGTCACGTATCTCTGCCATGACTGCTGCTGTCTTCCTGCTGCTGCCTGATGAGCAGTAAAGTGGATGCGAATGATGGCTCCTTGTTTCTGACGCTGGGTTGTGTGTACAGCAGTATTGTTTGGGACTTCCTGCTGCGCAGAGCAAAGCATCAGCGCTGCCCCATGGGTTCATCAGCCATCATGTCAAAGCAGCACCTTTCAATTCAGTGCTGCAACCGAACATTGTGTTTTCTGCGCTGCACTGTTCTGCCTGCCTCTCTACACTCTTGGTGCTGCTGTCCTGCAAGCAGTCTGCCACGCCCAAGCAGGCAGATGCTCTGCTGTCAGGCTACCAGCGCGTAGTGGACACGGCCCCTGGGGGCAACAATGTTATCTAATGCATAGTCTAAAGACCTGCTGCTGCTTTTGAGTTTTGCGTGCATCTTTCAGCACCCACGCTTCCTGCAGGAAGCAAATTGATGTGCTTGTGCTCTGAGCTGCTCTGCATTACTGCCTGTACCCTGCTGCTGTCGCCTCCGCAACAGTCTGCCACGCCCAAGCAGGCAGAGGCTCTGCTGTCAGGCTACCAGCGCTTGGTGGACATGGCCCCTGGGGGCATGGGAGGCGCTTACCTGGCCATGGCCATCACGCAGAAAGGGCTGGCGGTGCCAGTGGGGTTCGAGCAGCAGCAGCAGCAGCAGCAGGATTGAGAGCGGTAGAGTGGCCCCTGGGGGAATGGGAGGGGCTTATTTAGCCATGGCCATCACACAGAAGGGGCTGCAGGTGCCAGTGGGGTTCGAGCAGCAGCAGCAGCAGCAGCAGGATCGAGAGCAGTAGCATGGCCCCTGAGGGCATGGGAGGGGCTTACCTGGCACTGGCCATCACGCAGAAAGGGCTGCAGGTGCCAGTGGGCTTCGAGCAGCAGCAGCAGCAGCAGCAGCAGGAGTGACAACAGTAGCATGGCCCCTGGTATGCGTGGGAGGGGCTTACTTAGCCATGACCATCACGCAGAAAGGGTGGGCTTTGAGCAGCAGCAGCAGCAGCAGCAGCAGCAGCAGCAGCAGCAGCAGCAGCAGCAGCAGGAGTGACAGCAGTAGCGTGGTTCCTGGGGGCCATGGGAGGCGCTTACTTAGCCATGGTCATCACGCAGAAAGGGCTGCAGGCGCCTGTGGGTTTTGAGCTGCAGCAGCATCAACAGGAGTGACAGCGGTGGACACGGCACCTGGGGGCATGGGAGGCGCTTACTTAGCCATGGCCATCACGCAGAAAGGGCTGGCGGTGCCAGTGAGGTGCGAGGAGCAGCAGCAGCAGGAGTGACAGCAGTAGCATGGCCCCTGGTGGCATGGGAGGGGCTTACCTGGCCATCACGCAGAAAGGCTGGCGGTGCCAGTGGGCTCCGAGGAGCAGCAGCAGCAACAGCAGCAGCAGCAGCAGCAGCAGCAGGAGTGAATGGAGTGACAGCAGGAGCGACAGCAACAGCATGTTAACCAGGTCTCAGTGGAGAGTAGCCCACACATGGTTGGTTTGCCAGTATTGTGCTGCTGCAGGAATTGCAGTAGTTCTTTCATGGCCATTGGTAATGGACATCGGCTGGCCTCTGCCTCAGCTGCCCTGCAGCTAACAAAGGGCTGACGTACATGTGAGCGGTGCGAGTTCACCAGCAAGATCACGTTGCTCTGATGACTGTGCAGCTGAACATCGTAGCTGCGTTTATGCCCTCGATTCGCCGGTTCAGAAACACATTGTGACCAGACACCTCGCCGCTGCCATGGCTTCGACTACGTGAGGCTTCTGGCACATGCTCGGGGTGACAGCCCGGCTGAGCCGGCGACAGGATCACAATGTGGCGAGCTTCGTCCCCCTCACGCATGCAGAGTAGATGTTTGAAGCGACGTCGATTACTTACATAGGTTTCCTAGACCGTGTGCAGCTCTTTTTCAGCAGTACAGCAGCAAGAGCCCCGCCAACTCGCTTGTGCTGAAGAGAAGCAAATCAGCAGTATCGTGTCTCTTAATTACTATTCAAGGCATGTGCTGAGCCGTGGCCATCATTGAGGGCGGGAAGGGGTGGCAGCAAGGCGGGAGGCACCGCAATAGCCATGGCGGACAAGTGAGCATGCCGTCAGCCCGTAAAGAGTCGAATGACGAACCTTTAGCATGAATACAGCACCCTCAGCACGGACAGTGGCTCGGGCAGGGGCCAGTGTCAACACAGCAGCAGGAGCCTGCTTGTGCTCTGCTGCCTTACTTTGCATCCCGCATGTGTGCTGTTGATGGCTTGCTTGCTGCCAGCAGTGTCCCCGTCTTTCCACTTCCAGTGCGTGTCGGGCGCAAGGCCAGCAGCAGGGACAGGGAGTCCAGCGGCAGTGGCCAGGCAGCACAGCCTGGCATGATGTACCCGCCTGTTCAGGTTGCTGGCGCGCAGCTGCTGTATGATTCCCCAAAAGCAAACAGTCAGCCGTTTCAGCGGCATGGCTTTCAGACCTCTGTGGGTGAGTCGCTTGTTGGAATGCCGGGGACGTAGTAGTTGTGCTGTACAGTTCACAGCAGAGAAAGGAGCAGCAGCGATAGCTGCAGCAGCTACTGATGTTGTTTGGCTGCGTGAGCTCGGCAGCTCCAGCATACCATATCATCAGCATACCACACCATACCACCAGCAGCAGCAACAGGCAATGACGGTTGCTCCAAGTCCTGCGAGGCCTACAAGGCAGCCAACAGGGAAGCAGGGCCTGTCAGTGCCATGCAGCCTGCCATTGCAGTCAGTCAGTCCAGCAACACCTAACACACCCAGGACTTGCAGGAAACTCTTAGACATGCTGCATTTGTCTGTGCCGTACATGTCCTGCAAACAACAACACCTGCAGGAGGAGCCCCACTAGGCACATCAGCCTCTGGACGCATCAGCAGCAGCAGCGGCAGCAGCATCGCGCCCCTACCCACAGCCCCACCAGCAGCACATGGCAAGCATGCAGTTAGCTGGGGCAGCCGCACGCCGCTGCGCAAGGATGCCAGCTGGTTTGCTGTCATGGCTGCGCTGCTGTATGCGGCTGCCACAATCTACTACCTGTATGTGCGGATCGCCTTCACGCTGGACATGAAAGACAAGTGGTGAGTGGGCCGCAGCAGCAGCAGCAGCAGCAGCAGCAGGGCGGCAAATGTGAGCTGCTGCTATGGTCGTGGCAATGTCAACATCGCCAAGCAGCAAGGAGAGTGTGCATCCAAAAGTGCAGCAGCGGAAGTGAGATGCTCTGGAGCAGACACAAAGCAGCACTGAATTCAACAATGCTGCAAGAGCAGCAACAGGGGCAGCGGGAGTGAACACTAAACTATACAGCACCATCAGCATGAAGCGCTGCTAGTGACACACAGCGGCTGCGTCATAGAGCTGGCGAGAGCAGTAAAGCTTGAATGAACTCCTATGCTGCACCCACTTCCTGCAGGTACTCCTGCTGCGTCCTGGCGGTTGAGATCATCGGCATCACCGCAGTCATCCCCTATGCTGCGCTCAACTGCGTGCATACACACCCCACAGGCAGCCCCGGTCTGCCAGCAGATGACGGCTTCACAGAGCCTGACAAGAGGTGAGGGCCGCGAGTGAAGTTTGCCGGCTTTATTGTGTAGTCTGCAAGCATCATAGCGTTGTTGAAAACAGCAAACGCAGGTGAAGGCTTCACATAGCCCTACGACGAAGTGATGCGCTGGGTTGATATGTTGCAGTTGGGTCACGGGGTCGTGCACAAAGTTGTACAGCGGCAGGTTTGGCAGGAGTCCTACCTGGAAGTAGAGCTTCGCATACCTGGCTGCTGCATGGTCCCATCGTGCTGTGCACTCAATCTCATCAATTTGCATGCAGGTTCACGGTGCGCGTGCTGGTGCCCTGCGGCAAGGAGTCGCTGGGCACCTGGTGCCCTGCTAAAAGGAAAGCCTAGGCACCGTCAGCGCCATACTCAGTGCCACCCTCACCCACTCACCCATGCTGTTGCCCCTTCAGGTTTACGGTGCGCGTGCTGGTGCCCTGCTACAAGGAGTCCCTGGGCACAGTCAGCGCCACAGTGGCAGCAGCCATGGAGGCAGCCCTGCCCCCTGGCGTGACTCGGGAGCTGTACCTGTGCGATGACGGCAAAGATGGGGAGAAGCGGGCGTGCCTGGAGCGCACGTACGGGCAGGGGCACAAGGGGCAGGTGCACTACGTGACTGGCAGGTGAGGCCCTGGGAAGAGGAGGTGGGGCACTGGCCTCTTTTCGACATGTCGCTGCGTGTGATGAGCTGTGTGGTGCGACGGTTGTTTGGGCCAGATTGCTGCAGCTGTACCTGTGCGATGATGGCAAGTATGCAGAGAAGCGGGCGTGGCTGGAGCACACGTACGGGCAGGGGCACAAGGGGCAATTGCACTACGTGACGGGCAGGTGAGGCGACAGAGGGGTGGGCATTGGCCGGGCTGTTTGCCATGTGCTGCGTGTGATGAGCTGTGTGGTGCGGCAGTTGTTTGGGGCAGATTGCTGCAGCTGTACCTGTGTGATGATGGCAAGTATGCAGAGAAGCGGGCGTGGCTGGAGCACACGTACGGGCAGGGGCACAAGGGGCAGGTGCACTACGTCACGGGCAGGTGAGGGTGTAGGGGGGCTGCTTGTGTGCTGACGCCCTGATGCTTGTATGCTGTGCTGCATGGTGCAGCAAACATTACTGGGGAGGAGGGGGGTATTTGCTGCAGCTTTGCTTGCTGCTTGGCTGTGCAAGAGGGCTCAGCTGTCAGCCTTCAGAGATGCTGCTGACAGTGCTTATGTTCTGTTGTATGCACCTGCATTGCAGGTCGCGGGTCAAGGGCGAGATCAATGGCAAGAGGTGAGCGCGGCTGCGCTGTTGCAGTTACATGTGCACCAAACTCAGCATGCAAGCATATGCGCTCACAGCACGGCTGTCAACAGACAGTATTTTGTGCTTATGTGCCTGCCCATAAAATTGAAGCAGCAGTGCTGTCTTCGTTTCGCCCGTTTCTGGACTGCAGCCGCGCAGGAGTGTGTGACGCTCACTGCCTATGTCACTTGTGCTTCCTCTGCTGCAGCGCCAACCTGAACAACGTGCTGCGCAACATCATCTACAAGCAGTACGCGGATGCGCCCGGCACCATCCCACTGGAGGAGGTGGTGGTGGTGTTTGACGCCGACATGCAGGCCAAGCCGCACTTCTTCACGAAGGTGGGGACTCAACCCCAGTGGGGTTGCTGTGATGCGGCTGTTACCTGTGCAGAGAGTTGGTTGGTACTTGCGGCGTGAGCTTTGGCTCGATGCCTTGTCATGAGAACTGGTTGTGACATGCAGGCCAAGCCATACGTCTTCACCAAGGTAGGGGCTGAGATTGGTGTGATGCGGCTGTTGCCTGTGTAGAAGGTTGGCTTGGTACCTGTGGCGTGAGCTTTGGCTCAATGCCTTGTCATGAGAACTGGTTTTGACATGCAGGCCAAGCCGCACTTCTTCACCAAGGTGGGGCTGAGATTGGTGTGATGCGGCTGTTGCCTGTGCTAGGATTCGGGATCCTGCCTGTGGCGTGTTGTTTAGCTTGATGCAGGCCAACGTGGCCAAGCCGCACTTCTTCACCAAGGTGGGCACTTGACATGATGTTGATTACCTGTAGCACGATGTTCGGTGCGACAACTGGGCTGCCAAGGCTGGTGTTGAGTGACATGCAGGCCAAGCCGCACTTCTTCAACAAGGTGGGGAGCCGCACCGGTTATGCAGCGATGCATGCTGCACTGTGCATTATATTGTTGCCGCAACGTGATCAGGGCTGACATGCAGGCCAAGCCGCACTTCTTCACCAAGGTGGGGCGGAACTTCGTGTGATGCGGCTGTTGCCTGTGTAGAGAGTTGGCTTGGTACCTGTGGCATGAAATTTGATGCTGACATGCAGGCCAAGCCCCACTTCTTCATCAAGGTGGTTGGGGGGGGCGTCAAAGTGTATAAGGATACCATCTGTTGCTGAGCTTGTTTATTTGAGATACTTGCTGCAACTGCTGCTGATGACAGTGATGCTGTTTCACTGCAGATCCTGGAGGTGATGTGTGACGACGCTGTCGCGCTGTGCCTGTCCCCTCAGGGCTTCAGCAACGTCAACCCCGCCACAGACATCTACAACAACGCCAACCAGTGAGCCACCAGCTGCAGCTTCGTCACCTAGCAGGCCATATGTGTTCACTGAAAAACACTAGTATGCAGTAGCTTATAGCAGCAGGACTGTCTGGCAATGCATTACATTACATTACATGCTCCACTCAACGAGGAGTGGGAACCCCAGTCAGGAGCCAACGAGAGGCTCAATGCAGTCCACTCTGTGGCACGCCCGCACATACGCTGTGCCATGCAGCAAGCTTCTGAGTGCATACATAAGCATGCTGCACAGCAGATGTGATGTCATGTAGGCTGCATTCACGAGCTGCTGGCTGCTGCTGCTGTGTTGCCTGGTCTTGCAGGCAGTTCTGGGAGTATGTGCTGCCTGGCCTGTCTGCCATGGGCTACATCGCATGCACAGGTGGGCCATGGTTGCAGTGTTGCACTCCATGGTGCAAGCAGCGCATCTTGCATGTTGCAATCCTGCATGTTGCAAATGGCTGGGCTGCTGTGATACTGTTGGTAGTGCCTGCACTGTAACAGGTATTCGGCACCAGGCCACATTGCACGCAAGTCTAAAAGCACAGCCAATCCAGAGGCACTTGATGAGGAGAGATCAGACTTCTCACACCACACCGGAATTGGTGTGGTCTGTGCTGAAGTTGCGACAGCAACGAAGTAGCATTATGTATTTCTACTGATCGCCCTGCTGCTGCTGCTGCTGCTGCTGCTGGACAGGCACCAACTTCTGCCTGCGTGCCAGGGCGCTGGGCTCAGTGGGCTGGTTCCCCGAATACTGCATCACAGGTGCGGACGGGCGGCAGGCAATTGCGATGCGGCCTGTGCAGCCTCCTGCACACCAACACAGCACAGAGTGCTGTCCCAGCGTGTGTTGGTCGCGATGCCTGCGCTAAACTGCTGCTGCTGCTGCTGCTGCAGAGGACTATGCGCTGTCGATGGAGCTCAAGGCGGCTGGCTTCAAGGGGGAGTACCTGGTGAGAGCCGGCAGCAGCAGAAACGCCAGTACTGCCAGGCAACGCTTGCAGCAGCAGCACTTCTGCAGCGGCAGCACGTCTGCAGCAGCAGCTTGCTCACGACTCACTTGAAGCATGCCAGCATGCTTGGGTCTGCTGTCTGCAGCTAGAGTTATGCCCTTACATATGCTGCTTGTGCGTGCGTGTGTATGGTCATGCATCATGCCATGAAGGCAGAGTAATCAGATGTAGGCAAGGCGCTTGAAGAGCTACACATGTCTGCAGTGCTCAACATCAGCTGCACACCTGTTTGTTGTATGGCTGCAGGCGGAGTACCTGGCAGTGGGCGAGGCGCCTGAGGAGCTGCGCAACGTGCTGCGGCAGCGCAGCAGGTGGACCAAGGGCCACATGCAGGTGGGGGGCAGGGGCACCCTTACAGGTTGCAGTTTGGCCACACACGCATTTGATCGATGGGAATAGTGGCACGTATCACATATGTCGCAGCACGTGCAGCAGGTGGACTAAGGGTCACATGCAGATGGTTGTGCGGCAGGAGCTGAGAGACTGCAGTGTCAGAACGACAGAGCTGAACTGGCCCAAGGCAACTGCAGCCTTGCGCCCTGCTTCTGAAACTCTCCAAGCGACATATTCATAATGCAGCTGTTCTGCAGCTGGCTAGGGATGAGTTGCACATCGAGTTTCCTAACACCGATTATGCCTCCGCTGCTGGTGCTGCTGCTGATACACTGCAGGTGTTCTTCAGCAGCCGCAACCCGCTGCTGCGCTGGAAGCTGCCGCTGCTGCACAAGCTGCTGTACAACAACGGCACCTGGTCCTACTTCTGCACCATCATCACCACCTGGACCTTCCTGCTGGTGCCTTTCATCAGCTTGATGTTTGAGATCCAGCCCGTAAAGTTCGGCCCCGAGTTTGCACTGGCGGCGTCACTATACCTGATCGCCAACTTTGTGGTGAGCTGAGCTTGCTCAGTCAGCATCTGCATTACGCCATTGTTACACTGAAGTTGAGTTAAGCAGATTTGAATGAATCGAGACCTGAATGAACCAATTACAAAACTGTGGGCAGCTAGCTGGCAGCATGCAGTGCTGTGATGGCTGAGCAAACAAAGGGCAGCAGCCGCAGCTGGCACTGCTGCTTTGTTGCACCTAGCAGAACACTGAACGTTGATGGGTGCTGCTGCTGCTGCTGCTGCAGGTCATGAACTACTTCCATGTTGCCGAGCACATGCGCGGCATCTGGATGGCCAACGTGTCCAACTACCTGCTGTCCTTCACGTACGCCAAGGTGGGAACACGTGTGTGCCGCTGTCATTTAACGCTGCTCTCTTGCGACAGCCTCTAGTGCTAGGTCTGTGTGGTCCCAGAGGGACCGGCTTCTAAAGCAGTGCGCAGGACAACGGGCACGATGCAATGAACAGCAGGCTGCGGCTGCTGCTGCTGACAGTCTGCCTCTGTTACATATGCTTTCACCCTCCAGGCCATTGCCAACACGCTGCTGTCCAAGGTGCACATCAAAAAGAAGGCAGGCTTCAAGCCCACAGAGAAGACCGGCGCAGGCGGCGCCACTGGCGCCACTGCGCAGATCCAGTCGGCGCTGATGCACCGCTTGACAAGTCTGACCAGGCGCTTCAACCAGGCCACGCTGCCACAGCTGTACCAGCCGCAGCCGGCACCCGCAGGTGAGGTGCCAATGTTAGTGATCTTTTAGCGGTTTGGAGGTGGTCTAGTCTGTTGCGATGGTCTTGTTTACTGAGGTTATTGTCCGTCAGTGGTTGAGTGTGCAGTCTGATGAGCCTGGCTCTGTGCTGGCTAAACCGGCACCACAGCAGTGCTGTACATGACACCGTCAGTGACAGAATGTCAGGCAGCTGAAGCTGGTTCCGGCTGCTCTGTGTGCTCAGGCTGCTGCTGCTGCTGCTGCTGCTGCTGCTGCTGCTGTCCTGTCAGGCCCTCAGAAGAAGGAGGACGAGTGCATCCCCGACAAGCTGTTCATGGCGCTGTGCCTGTCGCTGTGCGCCAACACGCTGGTGCTGGGGCTGCACCAGGTGAGGCGCGGCACAGAGCATACACGCTGCATGACACGCAAGCATCTCCACCAATGGCACTTTCAGCGTGTAGTGGTGTGTTCTGTGCGCCAACACGCTGGTGCTGGGCCTGCACCAGGTGAACTGCACAGAGCATACACATTGCACGGCACACATGCATTTGATGTAATGCACGTAGTGGTGTGCTCTATGCGCCAACACGCTGGTGCTGGGCCTACACCAGGTGCGCTGCACAGAGCATATGCATTGCACGACACAATGCATGACACAATGCATGTGTTTGTTCAAATCCGCGATCGTCAGCATTCTGTCACAGTGCCTGCTGCCGGCCGGCAACTGCTCGCAGCGCAGCGCCTGCACTCTCAAGTGCCGTGTGCCTTTTGCTGGACGACTCTGTCAGTGGCACAAGCAAGAACCATCATCTTTTGCTGCTGCTGTTGCTGCTGCTGCTGCTGCTGCTGCTGCTGCTGCTGCTGCTGCTGCTACCCGACCAGGTGTACGTGTACCAGGCGTTGACGGCGTGGCTGGCGCTGCCCATGCTGTGGGCGCTGTACAACGCTGTGCCGCCGCTGCTGTTCTTCGGCAGCCTTTTCCTGAGCAGCGACAGCCTGCACAACATGTGCTTCTGGATGCAGTTTGTGAGCATGCTCAGCGGCCTGGGTGCGGTGGTGTGCCTGTGGTTCGTGGTGCCTGTGGTGTACACAGCCGGGCCGCCTGCAGCCATGCAGCTGCGAGTGTAGCAGGCCTAGGGAGGTGTGGTCACCAGACCTGCTAGGCCATCCTATGGTAGGCTGAGCCATTCGGGTTCAGGCAGCGGCCTGTAAATGCGGCTGATGTGGTAGCAGGGCTGTTGCATCAGCAGTGACATTTGTGTGCTGCTGGTCTCTGCCTTTCTCCTGCTATATTCAATTTTGTTGCTCCAGCAACATTGTTGTCTGATGAACGCCTTGTTCATATGAACGGTACAATGCATTGTACTACTGTTGCCAGTGACTAGCAATGGTACACAATGGCCATGTCACCTGGCTTGGTTGCGTATGTCAGGCAACCACCTGCTCCACGTCTAAAACCATTGCTGTTTGTAACAAGATGGTTACTGTCATGATTCGGCAGCTCGGACCCAGTACAAGAGCCGATACCAGTGTGTCATCGTGGGGGCGTAAACCTGTCAGTTTGCAGCATGTTCGCTATCGCAGCCTCATTCTATCTTTCATGATTAACGATCTTTTGACAGGTTAGACATGCCTTTAGCATTTTCCAACATGCCACGAACTCGACTCCAGCTGCAGCTTTCGTAAGTGCGTTGCCGAAAGGACGACTTTTGAAAATGCCGGTTCTTTCCATCACATATAAGGAGAAAACTAAGCTGTAAAGTACAGATAACTGTTTTAGACTCTTAACATCAAACTTGGTCTTGCAGCCTACCCCAAACTCCGAAAGCATTTGCCTCATCACCAGCCAAGGGATTCGGTTTTACTGCCGATGGTGCAAGCTGTTCAGCATAGGTGGACCCCATCACATGTTTGACCACCTTTGACATGCAGCTCAACCAAGCTTTGGTGAATTTAATCTTGGTGCTGCTGCTGTTGGGAGCAGCAGTGCAGGCCCAGCAGCAGCGGCGGCGGCACCAAGCGCGCCACAGCAGCTTGAAACTAGAGGACCAGCAGAGTGATGCGGTTCTATCAGCTAGCACAGGAGATTGTGAGAAAGAGCAGCTGTGGCTAGGGCAGCGTGCGCGGCCACTGCTGCGCACGCTGCAGCATGCAGCTACAACACCAGAGCAAGACGTTGTGGGTGAAACGCTAGCAGCAGCAGCCGACAGCAGTGCTGCTACTCCTACAGGTGCCGCATCACACTGCATTGCCGCAGCTGCAACTCGCACCACCACCCACTGCCACAAGACCTGCCTGGTGTGTCCAGCAGACCCTAAGCTGCAGCCAAACCAGCGCCCGTGCAACTGCTGCAAGGCTGGTTATGTGCCTGCAGCAGAAGGTAGAGCTGCTCGTGTGGCCTGCAAGCGGGGCACGTTTGCAGCTGCAGGATGGAAGGCGTGCCGCAACTGCACTAGGGGCCTGACAACAGTAACGGCAGCTTCGGCAAAATGCGATGGTGAGTGCACATGTAGGATGCTGGGATTGCAGCGCAAGCCACAGTCTGCGGCATGCTGCTGGGTTGAGCTAGGCACACATCAGTATTGTATCCATTGCTTTGCAGCTGCCGCTGCTGCTACTGCAGTCATTGCTCCTGCTACACCATGTCGGCCTGGTGCGCAGGTTACCATAGCCTCAACTACAGACACCATCACCCCTGCTGCTGCTGCTGCTACTGGCGTTGCTGCTGCTGCTGCTGCTGCCGCCACTGCAGGCTGCTCTCCAGGGAGGTGGCTGGACAACATCACAGTCACAGGCACTGACGGCAATCAGCAGGTGTTGCAGGTCTGCAGGGTGTGCTTGCCTGGCACTACATCTCGTGGAGGTGCCCTGACCACAGCACCAGCCTGCAACGCATGCCCCAAGGGCAGGACAACTGTGGGTGCTGACAGGGTGCACTGCTCAGGCAAGCCAGACTGCTCCGTGCTGTCTGTGCTGTGTTGTACTGCTGCAGCCACTGCGGCAAGCTGATGGTTTGCATGGCATAGGAATGCTGCATGGTGAAAGAGCTGCGCATATTCCTGCGCAGGCACCATGCGGCTTATTTATCTTTTGGCTGGAACAGCTGCACGTACATAACCTGACAATGGCCTGCTTGGTGCTGCTCATGCCGTGAGATCTGCACTTGGAACCGCCAATTGCATCAGGCGCCGTTGCACTGAAAATGGCATTATGCAGTCCACTGCGCAGTGCTGCACATGCATAGCATGGCATTGCATGGCACTGCTCAGTACACCAAGCACCGTGTCAAGATGTGCGGGTTTCGGGTGCTGCTCGTGCTGCAGCATGCACAATGGGCTTTGGTGCTGCTGGCAATGGCACCTGCCGCCGCTGCAAGCCTGGCACATACGGGAGAGGAGGGCCGGCCAATGACAGCAGCAGCAGCTGCCAGCCCTGCCCGGAGGGCCACACTAGTGACGCAGGGGCCGTTTCAAAGGGCGAATGCAGGGAAGGTGCGGCTGCGCGGTCTGGCACATGTGCTTTGACGTCCTCTGTGCTGTGCTGCCAACACTCGTAACAGCACATTATGACATCCTGCTCTGTGCTGCCACCTGTGCTCTTCCTAATGCTCCTGCAACTTCAGTTACGCTTGATCACAGTACATGCATGTACAGTCACAGTGCAGCTGTGGATCTGCAAGCTGTTTGACGCACCGCACCCAGCACGAGCTGGTGATCAAGCCCCTGCCTCTTTCACTCGATGTCTGCGCACATGGGTTCCAGCAAATGCTTCCAACTCATCCAGCCCTGTGTGTGCTGCCCGTGTGTTGCTGCAGTTGCTCCACCTGTCAGCCCCAGCCCCAGCTCTAGCCCCAGCCTCAGCCCTAGCCCCACAGCTCAGATCCCACAGCCCAGCCCATCTACCTCACCCTCCCCTTCCCCATCCCCTTCAACATCACCCTCCCCATCACCTGCTGCTAGCCCCTCCCCATCACCATCACCTTCCCCCTCTCCTAGCCCCCAGCCCATTATCATCCCATGGTGGTACCCATGGCCGCCGCAGCAGCAGACCTGTGCCTCTGTTGGTGCCAGCTGCAGCTCTGGCGTGCTGAAGCGAGACGCAGCGACCATTGCGGTGACATACGCGCCTCCGCCACTGGAGCAGCTGTGCTGCGTGAGCGTGCGGTTGCGGTTTGTGGTTTGGATTTCGAAACGGGATGTTGAGAAGCACAGTGGTCATGCGTGCAAACATGTACTGCACATGGTGCGGCTGCATCGTGCATGCACGTGGTGCGGCTGCATCATGCATGCATGTGCAGCGTGTGGACGCTCCCATGTTTCTTTGCGTGCATTAAGCAGAGCCGCATCTGCATATATGCGAACAGATGCTGCCTCAGTGCTGAAGAGGCTTTCACAGAAGCCTCAGGCTGTTGTTGCAGTGAATCCCACCAAACTGAGATCTGCCTGTTGATTGTTGCTCATGCTGTAGGACACATGTACCAGCTTCGCCTGCCCACCAGGACTCAGCCGCAGCAACCCAGCCCTTCCGCGCAACATTCGCCCATCCTTTCCTATCTGCTGCGTAAGTGGTGCAGCAGGTTTGAAGACCTTGTTTGATGACACATATCTGGCACACGTTTTGCAACCACGCCTGTACATACTTCCTGCCGTGCTACGCAACATCATGCAGATGTGGTTGTTGGTTGGAAATTGTGTTTTGCTGTTGGATTTCGCGTCTGACATGCGTGTTTTCCTCCTGCTGTGCAGAACGCGTGTGCTGGCTTCAGCTGCGGCAGCCTGAAAGCCAGGGACCCCCCCACCAGAGCTAGTTCAAGGTAAGCTGAGCTGCAGCTGTGAGGCTCAACCCACTGCAGCATTGCTCTGTGTTTTTGAAGCAAAGCCGGTGCTGCTGTACAGCAGCCATATGTGGCTGCTGAGGTGAATTGTGTTTTGCATGACGCCATGGCAGGGAAGGGAGGAAATGTATTCGGATGCGTCAAACAGCTCGCCAAAACAGTTGCTGGCATTTTAACGCAGCTACTCACGTTGAAAGTACGCGTGCTCCATGTGTTTGCATGCACAATCTGCATGTCGCAGCAGGTTACCAGCACGGCCGGGGAAATCACTGCACCAGGCTGACAGCAACATAGGTGCCCCTAGACATCCCGCACAAATGTTGCACACGATAGTTTAGGCTCTGCTTCCATGTTTGCTGCTGCTGCTGCTGCTGCTGCTGCTGCTTGCTAGGGTCTGCTACACTCGACCTTTGCTGTGTGACTCTCGCGCTTGCACGGCCTGCCGTCTCCGTGCAGCTGGCTGGTGCCAGTTGCGACTCTGCAGAGGTGTCGAAGCTGCTGCAGCAGCTGTGGCAGCAGCTGACAGCTGGCATGGCGCCTGACATGGCAGCACAGGTCATGGTGTACATGCAGAGCTGTCAGGTGCGTATGCAGCTCTGCATCGAATAGCCAGTAGCTACTGATGGTGGTGGTTTACTGCACTGTACATGCTGATGTCATCTCTGCTCTGTGCTTGCATCAATCAAGCTCCAATCAAATGTTGGTGACGCATGACACAGCTGTGCTGTGCTGCAGCCTACACTGCATGTGCATTGGCAGCGGCAGACACTCTGCGCGCAACAGGCGCGTGGTAACACACCACTGTAGAGACTTCACCCGCTTGCTGCCTACACTACGCCCTGTATGCTGCAGGCTGGCATGCCAGCCACCAGCTGCTGCAGATGCTTTGCACAGGGCTCGCACTGTAAAAGGTTTATAATGCTTGCTGCAAACATTGTGCCGTACAATGTGCAGGCTGGCAGCCGCAAGCTGCTGATGCTAGGCAAGAGGCAGCTGGTTGGCTCAAGCAGCAGCTACACACTTAACATTGTCATAACAGTCAAAGACACCAACACGTCACCAGAGGCAATCACGGCAGCAACCAAGGCCCTTGCGGATGCGCTGGGTGTAGGCAGCAGCCTGCCAGCCAATGCAACATTGGCACAGCTGCTGGTGGAGCTGAATGGTATCGCTGGCAACAGCGCCTCGCCAGCCAATGCCACGCAGCACATGCTGCAGGAAGTCAACGGGGCAATAGCCGCACTCAACCTCAGCAGCATCTTCAGCAATGCCACTGCTGTGGAAGGTACATTGTTATGCTCAATCTGTTGCAAACGATGCCAGCATTGTGCATGCTGTGCTGAGATGCAGATTGCAGTCACACCCATTGTGTGCTTGTTTGTTTCAAACAAACAATGCAAGTTGCAGTTGGGACACGTGTCAGATGCAATGGCAAGCTCAAATCTGCTTGAACATAAACATTGCTGCCTTGAACCTCAGCAGCATTTTCAGCAATGCGACCGCTGTGGAAGGTTCACGGCTGCACTGCTCCTTTATGGTTTTTTTCATGAGGAAGCCAGTAACAGAATTGAGTTCTGCCAGCATCGCACATGCTGTGTCCAGATCTAGATGGCATTCACACCACCGTGCACATGTTGGTTAGAAGTTGTGCCGAACAACAAATGCACTGGCACATTCTACTGATGATCGCGCATCCACTACTAGCCCTGCCCTTACTGTCCCTGCTGTACACATGCGCTGCTCTGCTTGCAGTCTCCAGCCAGGCCATCAGGTGTGATGGCGTGCCGGTGCAGGCCGGCGCTGCATTTCCGACCTCTTGCAGCGGCCTGGCAGCAGGCCAGGCCTGTCAGGGCGTGTGTGACAATCAGCAGGGGCTGCTGATGTATGTCTGTCAGGAGGACAGCGGCAGCTGGAAGCATACAGGGGGCAGCTGCTCTGGCAGCAGTTCAGGTGAGTGGCGTTTTGGGATCTAGACGCGCTGTGGTCGGCACACAACGTCAATCTTTATGGGAATGATTGACACTTTGTGCTGGCGCAGATGCTTTGTGCGCATTTACATGCTGAAGGCATGGTGATTTGCTGCTGGTGAAGTTCAGCGCTGGCTCATGAGCACTGATCAGTGAGCCAATGCGTGATACTCGCACATGTTGATGGATGCCAGGAGCCAGGCCCAGAGGCTTGCAATGACAACTTTGTTTATCAATAATGTGTTGCAGCACTGCCTCAGTGTTCTCTGATGCACTTCCTGCATGCTTTGCCGCAGTCGACACACTGGCATGTTCAGCGTCACCAGCAAAGCAAGGCATTGCCAACACCTCATGGCCTGACTGCACAGGCTTGAGCAGCTGCACAGCAAACTGCACAGGCAACACGGCCAGGCATCCCTCCGTGCTATGCGACCCATCTACAGGCAACTGGACAGCGGTTGCAGGGGTGTGCACAGAGGGTGAGTGGATGAGGCTGGACCCTCCAGCAATCGCTTTGCAAGGCTTGCGTTGTTAGTGTGTGGCGCCAGTCAGGTTCAGCAGCGCCACACACAGCGCCACAGCACAACTGCAAGGGAATACATGGATAGCACTGTCCTGAGCGTGAAAAGGCACACCCATGAGATGATTCACATCCATAAATTGCAGCACGTTGCTGCACCAACTCTGCAGTTATGTATGCTGTACTGCTGACTGCTGACTTTATTCGCTCATTGAACACCCGTGATTCCCCATTTCTGTTGTGCGCAGTTCATTGCCCCATGTCCCCTTCAAGCGCACTGTCAAACGCAACATGGCCAACCTTCTGCAGCAGCACATCCATCGATGCCACATGCAACGCCACCTGCACCTGCAGTGGCAATGCAAGCTATGTGCCCCTGGGTGATCCCCCGACAGCCACATGCATCAAACACGATGAGCACAGTGGGTCCTGGTCTGTCATGTACAAAGAAGTTGTTCTTGTGCTAAGCCTTGGCCCAAGCTGCTGCTGTTTGCTGCCTTCCCCTCTGAGTTCTGGTTGCCAACATACAGCGGCCCTGGAGCCAATCTAACAGCAGTCAATGAAGAGGCAAACATAACTTGTAAAAAGGCACCAGCTGCACAGTGGGGTATGGAGAACACCCCATGTGGTGCTGAAGGCAGCGTGCCGCCTGGAACATATCAACTGCAACAAGTTACACCTGCAGGAGCGCAGCACTACCGTTGGGAGTGCTCTGTCAAACTCAACTCAACGTCCAATGCAAGCATTCCCGTGTACACGAATGGAACGGGGGCCAACGCAACTGTCAGCTTGAAGCTATTTGAAAGCATTTCCACTGTGTTGTGTGTGGCGCTGTACAAACCACCCCCATCGTGTGCTAACACAGGCACCAACGGCACTGCAACCACGCCCTTCCAATGCCCCCGAGGATGGACGATAAAACCCAACCCCGGCAACATAAGAGTGCTGTCCAACACAACCTGTTGCGTGAGTTCCCATGCTGTAGGTTGGCTTTACAACCCCCATACGCTCGTGCGCTTTTTGACACTTAGCAAGAAGAAGACAGCTGCCTTGAAACAACGTGCTTTCTGGGAACAACTTGCTTGCCATGGAGCATGCGACGGGCGTGTACTGTTCATGCTTTTCCAATTACCGTATTCAATGCAGTTCTAAAGTACCGTGCTGTGTATCATTGCAGGATGATGCACACTGGCCTAGGCTGGCGTTGTTGAGCTTCTTCCCTGGCAACTGGTGGTCGCCTCCATACCAGGGACCAGGCGCCAACCTAACCGCCAACAGCAGCCTTGAATCGTGCATCAAGGCACCGTCAGTGAAGTGGAGCAGTGAGACCGACTACTCTAAACCACAAAAGGGCTGGTGCAGCACTGATGGACGCATGCCTCCTGGCATTTATCAACTGCAACAGGTGGCGCCTGCCGGAACAGAGTTATACATACAACAGATTGCTACTCTCAACGGCTGGGACTGCTACACTGTGCAAGGCGGGCGCATGCCGTTGATCGAGAGTGAACCACCGGGACCAAACATGACCCACAGTGTGATGTTGCAGGAATGGGAGAATGTGACATGTGTGGCACACTACCGACAGATTCCTACGTGTGCGGATACACACGTCAATGACGGAGACATCACGCCATTCAACTGCCCAAGGCCGTGGACGCTGAAGCCAAATGCCATCAGCATCTCAGAAGTGTCTCCGGCATGCTGTGTAAGCAAGCTGGCTCTGTACAGAGCCTGCATGTAGCCGCCGCTTGCATTGCATACTTCTAGCGTATTGGCAAGACAACTTGTTAGTCTGTGTCATCACCATTGTGACAAGAACTACTGTACACTGTCTTGACAGCTGCAGCATTTCAAGCAATCATCATATGATACTTCTCTGCAGAGCTGGCAACTGTAGATACAACGAATTGTCAGAGATGCACTCACTCTCCATGGTCACGTCTTGCTTTGTATCTGCAGGAGTTTGTGCATGTGAACTGCAGCCTGGTGCCCCACAGCGTGGCCAACACCTCCAGCAACACGTGTCAGTGCACACAATTGGGCTATGAAGTAGAGGCCCTGAGCGGAAGCACACTACTGGCATGCCTGCCGTCCTCTACCACAAAGTGCCCTGCAGCGTACCCGATCGCACTCAAAATAGCCGGGGCTGCTCCTAACATCGTTGCATGCATCACTACACCATCTACGGAGTTTGGCAAAACGAAGTGCCCAGAAAGTTTCCCAGTGGGTTACTACAAGTTCGACCCTCCTAAGCTTCAGGAATGCCTGACAGCTCCTCCTCCAAGGGACTTGCACTGTGAACCTCCGTATGACCTTCCTATTGTCAATGGCTCCGAACTGCTGGGGTGTGCTATGAAGGCCTACAATGTCTGCCCCAGGGACACCGCAGCGTACAGAGCGTTCAATTCATTTCCACCTTGGCTCCCTCAGCTCTGCCAGGCGTATGACATGTATCGTATGTGTAAGCTTCGAAGCTCCTTCGAGGTCTCTGCCAGCAACGTGCGTGGCGGCACCGATGCATGCCTTGCACTCGACCCGTCGCCAGACAAACAAGCATGCCCAACAGTACCAGGCGCAATCTTTCCAGTGACGATTGTGCAGGCGTCGCCACTGGGCTGCGGCAGCTACGTACTGCCATGCTCAAGTGCTCACATTGTACATTGCCAGACTGTTGAAGCTCTCTGTGGCAACTACCTTGGCCCGGAGGTCAGCGGCTTCACAATCATGGGCTACACAACGCCTGACGGCCCAAGTGTCAAGGTTGGGTGCCGCGCCTCAAGAACCGCATGCGACCTCGTTGCTGCTGCAATGCGCCCTCCCCCCGGTGCCGGTGCCGACCCTACAGCGGCAGGTGACATAAGCTACACAATCCGCCTGACACAAGGTCCAGAGCTTGTTGGTTGCATCCAGACTGGTGCCACTGTGTGTCCCGCATCACACTCGTATGCGACCTACAGCAGCGCTGGCGAGTTGTTGGAGTGCAACAAAATTGGGGCGGCCATCCCATCATGCCCACCAACAGGCCAGCCCGACAACACTATCAAAGTGTGGGACACCAATTGGCTAGTCGCGAAGTGCGTGCGCTCATCTGAGCCGTGCCCTGCGTCTCATCCACTGGCACTGCGCACCCTTCAAATCGGTAAAGCTGTCATTGGGTCACCTGCAGGCTGCGTCGCACATGGGATCCAAGGAGGTGACTTTTGGCAGCGGTATTTCCCTGGGTTTTGTGATGTTGGCAACGGGGTTCCTTTCCCTCTTTTTGCCCCTGGCCCCAACGAAGCAGATGGTGGCGCCCCGGAGACCAGGGTGACTAGCTGGGTTCAGCAGTGCTACCCAACACAGGTTGTCCAGTCGTGCAACTTGCAGGTGGGTTGAGGTGTAGTTACACCTTAGCTTATCTTATAAGGTACTGCCGCGCGGGAATGCTGTTGCATGGCACGTCACTTGTTTGGTCGATGATCACCAACGTTGATTGACATGGCTGGCGGGATGTACGCGCGCCACCATTCCAACCAGCACATCTCCTCACAGTATGCCCAAGCATGGCACCGCAAATCAACAGTCTCACAGACTAACTATCCTGCCCATGAACTTCTGCTGATAACATGATGTGATCCACATCCATATCACTCAACTGTCTCAGCGTGACTAGCAGCAGCATCATGTGTTTTGTTGTGCTCTTGTAACTCGCTAGGTCAAGGATGGAGCCCAAGGCTATGGCATAGGCACCTACAACATTGAGGTCAGACAGAATGATTCTTCCCCACTCCAAGGTTGCGTGCTCGAGGGCACACAGTCTTGCCCCGGCATCTTGAAGGGCGAGTGGGCCGAGTACGCTGAGAGCTTGTACGGGACACCAAGTTGGGCCAATACCTATGGGTTGACAACATTTCCCTTCGCCTACTTCTCCTTGCCTACCTCACTTGCACGCTGTGCTGCAAGCGGCAATTGCCCACCCAAAAACACCAGCCAGCCAAGCCAGTTGTACACTATACCGCTGATGGACAATGGCCAAGTCGTTGGTTGCGGTACTGGCGGCTGCCCGGTAACATTCCCTGTGGCCGCTGGCCCACCCTCAAGCACGCCATTGGCGTGCCTCTCTGCGACCTCGCATTGCAGCAGCGCAGCGAATGGAGAGTTCCGTTCATGTTGTTCAAGGCTGCGCCACCAGCAACACAAAGGTGGCTTGGCAACAGCGATGTTGGAGCGCTGCATACAGAAACCAAGCAACCTCACGTCATGCGATGGGCTGCCGGGCTACATGGGGGTGGCCATATATGATGCTCTTGGCAAGCTTGTTGGCTGCTCTGCCACGGGTGTGACTGCTTGTCCACCGCAGTTCCCTTTCTTGGTGTGGGACGCAAATGGAGGCTTGAGCTCCTGCCACCCTAGGTACATCGATGATTGCAGCCACAACCATGGTGGATTGTTCCCGTGGAGCGTAGGACGACCAGTGCTTCCGTGGATCAGTGATGCTTTGGTGGGTTGGCTACTGCTGCTGAATGCAGACACACATAAATTGCTGCGTGGTCTCAACCCCTGTAACCTTGACGCTTCCAAACCTACCAATACGCCATGATTGAGCATGTTGAACAAGTTTCATGCGTGACTGGCTGCTGTAGCTTTGTAGCAGTGCAGCATGTTGTACAAACTCTTGCTTCATTTGCCTCTGCGCTTCAACACATGCAGTGCACACACCCATACAAAAAAGTGTGTTGCAACGCTCGTTGCAGCAGACTTGTGTGAAGGCTCAATGTGCTACATCTGTAGGTGCTCGCAGGCCTTGTTGGGCCAGGCCATCTCACCTAGGCTGGTGCTTCACAGCCCGTGGCCCCAAGGCATACAGAATTGTGTGCTTGGTATTAAAGGCCGCGCGCTTATATCAGGGTGGCAGGTACTGATGTTCGTAAATTGTATGAACATTGTACAACTGCAGTTGTGTGATGCTTGCTGCTGCAGGGCTCTGGCATCACTGGTTGTGCAGCTGCAGCCTTCTGCCCCATCGCACCAGGAGTCGTTGCCGTGTCTGACGTTGCCGAACCCCCATACTACAACGAGCAATGCTTTCTTGTCCGCGACAACAACTGCCCCCATCTAATTCAGTTCCCACTCTACAACGGTGTGACAGCGACTGGCCTTCCACGCCTTGTGCGTTGCATTCAGAACACCATCGTTAAAAACTGCAGCATGATGCAGCCTTTCACCGCCAGCATCATGCGCCCGTCAACAAGCGGGTCGGGGCTTCTGTTGGCAGGTTGCATGACACCTGACACGCCTTGTCCTGCTTGCTGCCCTTTGACAGTCAACCCCACATCTGGTGACAAAGTGTGTATGCCAGGTGAGTGCAGAAAGCATTGCCAATCCTGAGCCTACAATGAAAGCGTGTCCTGTGGCCTAAAAGATGAGATCAAGAGTTGTGCAGTACTCTTTACTTGTATTGTTGGAGAAGTCTTTGAGCATGAATTATGCTTTTGTGCATGAAACTATCTGTACGTGACTACAGTAAGAGAGTATCAGACAAATCAATAGCTAGTGCCTGATGAAGAGCACAATGCCATTTGCAGAGGTCCCTTGTGTGTGCCTTCAGCCACAAACCAATTGTCTTGCACATGCGACTCTGTAGCTGGCGTCATTACCACACGTCCCGCACTGTGCATGCTCACCTTCTTCTGCAATAGAGCATGTGTGTGAGGACCCCTGCCCAAGCATCCCCAACACGGCAAACGGCACGAATGGCTGCACGACGGCCTTCAATTCCTCTGGTGGATACATCAACATGACGCTGCTTTACTGCGGATGCAAACTAGGCTATGCTTGGAACAACGTCACGAACTCATGCCTACCTGCCTTGGCATTCGCAGTTGGGGTCGACCGTGCAGATATCTTCCACACCAAGGCACTGGTTCTTGCTTGGAACGGAGTGCAGTGGACAAGACAGCGTGTTCCTCCTGAGCTCACATCTTCTTCTAGCGCCTCTTTGACAAGCGTCGGCATTGTGGACGCCCACACCGCATTCGCTGGTGGTAGATGGATCTCCAACAAAACAACTAACCCCATGGGAGTGATACCTAAGAGTATCATGTTGCAGCTGAACAACGACTCAACATGGACAACTGTTCTGGAATGGGTGCCATGCCTATGCCGACCCCTTTGGTGGCCGCGGCTCCTGTAGCTCGCAAGGCTTGGATGCTTGGTGGCACCAGCCCACCAGGGGCGCGCGTGTACGATGCAGACGCACAACAGTGGCTGGACAGCCTGCACGATGGATGGGGAGCAGAGGCCATGAGTGCGAGCGCGGATGGCAAGGAAGTATGGGCAGCACGGCCAAGGGATGTGCTGCGTTGGAGTGCCACAACCAATGACAGCCAGTTCCTTGGAGGACAGTGGACAAGCGTGGCAACCAACGGCAACGGCCAACACTTCAAGTCGGTTGGTGTCGCTGACGCCTCCAATGTGTGGGCGTCTGCTCAGGATTGGGCCAATGCTAGCGCTGAGTATGGGCAGTTCAACAAGTGGGACCCAAACGCCGGCCGCTTTGTGAAGCAGAGCATGGAGGCAGACCCCGCTAACATCCTGTACCACGAGTTCCCTAGCATTGTCGCGGTTGATGGGGCGACTGCATGGGCCGTGGGGTCCTGTTGCACGACACCTAAGACGAACATGAGCATTGCAATCGTGTATCGGTACAACATCACATCCGCCAAGTGGTACATGGATTTTGATGGCGGCGTGCACAACAACACGGATAGCCCTCTGTTTCCTCTGTATGGTGCCTCGGCTTGGAGCAAGGATGCAGCAGTAGCAGTTGGCTATGGCGGAACCGTGGTTTGGTGGGACGGCATGAAGTGGACGCATGTGCCGGGGCTTGGCATGCTGTCCTTGTGTGACCTAAATAGCGTTGCTTTGTGGGCTCCCACCTAGCACGTACTGTTGCGTGTGAGGTTTCAATGGTGGGCACCCACTAACATACACAATTGCCACGTAGCACGTGGCATGCAGAACATCATGTACATTATGCCTCCGAGGCACCTGGCAGGTGTGGTCCTCTGCATTGTCTGGATTGCATGTTTGAAAATCTGGCAGTCACAATGGAGCGGCTCAGGACCAACTCAGGGATGGGTGGCCTTTTTGGTTGGTTTGCGTATTTGCGATGAGTAGCGTGCCAGTACTAGTGGCATGTGGGCACAGCAGGTTTCAGCAGGTTCTGCTGGTGCAGGGAGCCCAGCACCATCCGCCTTTGGTGCTGGAAAAAGACATTAGGAGCATAAACTACCAGTTAATTTGTGCAACTGCGCTGACGCGTCGTACGTACGTGTGCCTAGAATATTGTTTCTAGCACCACCAATCAATACCATCATGGGGCAGTCGCACCATTTACCTCGCACATCATTGCTGTGCCACAGCATGCGCCTCGCACACCTGTTGCGTCTGAGCCAGCTTCAGCCCTGCTTACATGAAGCAAAATGAAAAAAAAAACTCTCCCTTTACACCTTACTGCATCTCTCAGCGGCCGAAGCTACTCACACATTCACCTGCCCCGGCAGCCACAAACGCAACCAGCGCTGCCGCAGCGTTCCCGCACCATTAACGCGCACATACTGCCAGCGCCCCTCAACCACCACGTGTTGGAATGCCAGCATGTGCTCTGTAAGGAACGCATCCCAATCCGACCACCTGCCCATCACGCGCCAGCCTACAACCTCTGAATACGCGCTGTTGATAGAAACAACGCATCCCTCGCTCACATCTCGTCGGCATACATGGACGCGTTGGGGTCCAGCTGAGCAGCCACAAAGTCCGCTAGGGCTGCATTCACCTAGACAGGCGCATCCCGCATCATCCAGTGCCCCGCGCCCTCAATGCGCACGTATTGCCAGCGCCCCTCAATCGCCATGTGCTCCAAAGCCAGCACGATGTCCTCTGTGAGATAGTCTCCAGCTCGGACCACACGCATGTGCATGTGCATGTGCATCTGCATGTGGGCATGCATATGCCCATCGCGCGTCGGCCCAGAGCATCTGAATGCGCGTTGTTGAGGGACCTCCCCCCACTCACATCCGATGGTCGGCATGCATGGACACGTCGGGGTCCAGCCCAGCAGCCACAAAGTCAGCCAGCGCCGCATTCACCTTGGCATGCGCATCCCGCATCATCATGTGCCCCTCGCCCTCAATGCGCTTGGTGAAAAAGAGACCACTCGTCACCACATCACGCGATGATGTCATGCCCTCCTCTGTAAGGTATGCATCCCGCTCTGACCACAAGCCCATCACGCATCGGCCTACCACCTCTCCATGCGCGTCGTCGAGGGGACTCCCCCCACTCACATCAGGTCGGCATGCATGGACACGTCGGGGTCTAGCCCAGCAGCCACAAAGTCAGCCAGCGCCGCATTCACCTTGGCAGGCGCATCCCACATCATCCAGTGCCCCGCGCCCTCAATGCGCACGCACTGCCAGCGCCCCTCAGCCACCACGTGATGCAATGCCAGCATGCCTTCCTCAATCAGGTATGCATCCCACTCTGACAACAGTCCCATACGTGCCAGGCTGCAGCCTTTGAATGCGCGCTGTTGACACAAACAACGCATCCCCCGCTCACACCAGGTCAGCGTACATGGACACGTCGGGGTCTAGCCAGTACCCACAAATCCCGCCAGCGCAGCGTTCACCTTGGCAGGCACATCCCTCATCATCCAGTGCCCCGCGCCCTCGATGCGCATGTACTGCCAACGCCCCTCAGCCACCACGTGCTCTGAAGCCAGCATGCCGTCCTCTGTGAAGTAGGCCTCCCGCTCTGATCACACGCATGTGCATGTGCATCTGCATGTGGGCATATGCCCATCGCGCGCCGGCCTACAGCATCTGAAAGCGCATTGTTGAGGGACCTTCCCCCGCTCACATCAGGTCGGCATACATGGACACGTCGGGGTCCAGCCCAGCACCAACAAAGTCAGCCAGCGCCGCATTCACCTTGGCAGGCGCATCCCGCATCATCCAGTGCCCCGCGCCCTCTATGCGCTTGTAAAAGAAGAGACCACCAGTCACCACATCACGCGATGCTGTCATGCCCTCCTCTGTGAGGTAGGCCTCACCATCCGACCACAGGCCCATCACCAGCATGTTGAGCTTGGCGGGTGGAAGCGTTGGTTTTGTAGCAGCGAGCGCGGCTAGGTCCAGGTTGGCTCGGTACCATGACAGGCCGGCAGTGAGCGCACCTACGTAAAGCAGGCGTGTGGGTGCAAGTGTGTGTGAGTGTGCGAAGTGTGCGGTCGGGCGCAGGCCATTGTTTGTGTGCAGCTGTGCCCCATCGTTCTTCGCAGCAGAGTGGTGTGCAACAGATCGGCTGTCTTCTGCGCCCCAGGCACACATGAGGGACTCGCTACACTCTGTTAAACCGCTGCTGTTACATGCATGATGTCACCACTAGTTTCACTACAAGCATTGCTGGCAAGCAGCGACTGCCATGCAGCGCTGCAGCCGCTGCTGCGCAGCCCTCAACAAACGCACCCGGCTGGCTGAGCGCATCGATGTAATCCTGCACTTTCGCCTCGCTGCTGTTCTTGCCCAGCAGCTGCCGCATCAGCGCCCAGTCATCTGCTGCCAGCAGGGCCTCTGCCTCCGGGTGCTGGAAGAACAGCATGTACCAGGACAGCTCGCGCTGCTTGGGGTTGGCGCAAAACACGGTGCCTGGTGCAGCAGGGCCACAAAGCAGCACAGCAGCACAGGGTGCAGCATGCGTGGGTTTACGCTGTTGTACGTACCACATGCTGTGTACAGCATGTGTATTTGCGCGTTCAGGACCCTCCCTGGCACAGGTGACATGATTTGGTGACCAATTGTGGGGACCTGTCAAAATGCCGGATACATAGTGTAGATTTGGTCACTTACGCGCTAGCCTGATCAGCATTGGCCGCTAGCTCGCATGCGAATCTCACTGCCAGCCCCTGCCAGCATGACATGTCATGGTCACGACTGGCTGCAAGACCTGGTGGGCGAGCTATGTCAGCAACATCAACTGGCTGCTAGCCCACCTGGGAAGCCCACTGATAGCACCGCCAGCTGCCGCACCCTGCCAGGCTGCGTCAGGGCCATCGACCAGGCCACAGCTGCGAACCCAATTGTGGCCCACCACCACTACTTTGCCTGGCACGCTGAGTTGATCCAGCAGTGCACACAGCACCTGCATTGATGTGGAGATGATGCCACACACAGTGCAGCGAGCCTCGCTGATCTTTGGGCCACAGCAACGCCTACTTTCAGGAGAACGGCTGCTTACCACGGCTGCTTACAGCAGCTGCTTACATGAGAAGTAAAAGGCCACGGGAATTCCTTGCAGACATACATGGCACAAACAGGTCGCTGTTTAAGATTCGGCATGCGCATCTTGTACAAGCACCCCTTCCGAAGGAGTCCGCGTCACAGTTGCTCCCCACAATGCTTTGCGCACAATATCAAGCTATGACTGTCAACCGCAGTGCTGCGTACTGCTCATTGTCACCACGCGCGGCACTTTGTACTGCTCCAGCTGGGCAGGTCTGTGGGCTTGTCTGAAGCCCCAAACCCTGGCAGGTCTGGTTGTACACTGGTGCAATCGCACGGTGCCCTGCTGCTGCTAGGTGAGCGATCTGCGCAGATAGGGGCGTGCAGCGGTGCGGCACACAGGCGGAGAATGCCACCAGAGCAGGTGACAGAGGGCTGCTCCGAGCAGCAGTCATACTGCATTTGCAGGGCTTCACTGCCACTGACAGTCCAGCCGCTGAGTCAGCAGGGCGCTGCGCTGGTCTGTCATCACATGAGGCACGGTATCAAAGCATAAAGCAGCGCAAAAACGACAGATAGGCTGCAAAAGTGACTGTCTACACGTACATTGCATGTGCCTGCTCATACCTGGGACTGCCACAGCTTGTGTGAATCTGGCCAGATTCCCATGGGAAGCCGTGCAGCAGCAGCACTGTGGATGCAGCATCCTCAGGCCCCGCGGTCTCCACCCACAACTTCACTCCGTCAGCTGTTATGAACATGGAAAGCCAATGAACTACACCCGGGCACGTTGCCAACGAGAATGACTGACGCAGAAAAGATGTAGAGTTGGACACCACGACACACGAGGCGACGGTATCAAATACAACATATATGCGTACTTGTGAATGATAAACAGTGTAAGCTTGAGTTGGCTACAGCCAAGCACAACATGCGTGGTTTGGGCTCCAAGGTATGTCCTTCCCTGAACCACCAGTGGTTATGACAGATGTGCGACTATGCGAACACGGCATGGGTTGCAATGAATTCATTTGACCCTTTGACGTCGTTGTTTTTGTAATCAGCACATTATGTTCCACTCTTGCGTGAAACTCGTTCAGTAGCCATCAGTCACTCGGGCTGTTTAAGCTGCCAGCTATTTCAAAACAAATTTTACCGTATGCTTAATCGATCACTTGTGTGATCACTATCACAGGTAGCGATCAGGTGGTGAATCACAGCTATGGCGCCCAGTGATAGGTTTGAACAAGGCAAGCGTGATCCGCAGCCCAGGCCATCGACGTCTTCCACAGCAGAGTTTGGGCGTCACGGAGGTGCATGCTGCGGGGCTCAGGGGCCTCTGCTGCAGCCGGAGTCTCGACATTTCGTGCAGCTGCTCTCCATGTGGCTGCACAAAGCCAAGCGAGAGGGTAAGACAATCGACAGCTGTATGACTTTGAATGTCGTCGAATAGTCCGTATACAGCATTGTAGGCACTTGCATGCAGCAACAAGGGTCAAGTAGAGCAGCACCATGGCAAATTGTACTGCTGGCGTAAATACCTGTGCCCATGCATGTTGTGGTGGCATGTTAGCGTGTGGGCAATCGAATTATGTACATGAAGATAGCGTTGCATGTGTCCTTGTTTGCAGGCATTCCTGCAGCTGTGAAGCCGCCCAGCAAGCACCAGGCCAGCAGCACAGCCAACCATCCCACAGCAGCAGCACATGTTGCTGCCCCTGCCTGCGCCGCAGCTCCTGCACAGCAGCTGCTGCAGAGCAGTAGCAGCAGCAGGAACGACTACAGCAGCGGCAGCACCATCCAGCCTTGCATGCCTGCAGCCGGCATGCCCATGAGCACTGCAGCTGCTGCTGCTGTTGTTGATAGGGCTGCAGACTCCTTCAGCAACCTTGCTGCCGCCGCTAGCAGGCTGCAGCAGCAGCAGCAGCAGCAGCAGCAGAGCTTGCAGAAAGCAGTGTCATTTGCACCAGGAATTGGACGTGCTGCCGTGTTTGCTGCTGGCGATGACTCGACATTCGCACCACCACAGCATGCAGCAGCAGCAGCAGGCACAGAACAAACGCCTGGTTTTGCAAACACATCAGCTTTTGTGCCCGAAGTATGGCCAAAAGATGCTGAGGTGCAGCGGCAGCGGCAGCAGCAGCAGCAGTGGTGTGGTGCAGCTGTGCCGCATCCTGACGCCACCAGCAGCAGTGCTGCCCGATGCAGCCATCACAGCCCTCGCCACCAGCAGCAGCAGCAGCAGCAGCAGCAGCAGCAGCAGCAGCAGCACCACACACCACACCAACATGAACTGCCCAGCTCCCCTTACTACAGAAACACAGTAGAGTACGAGCTCTGGTCAGACAGCAGCAGCAGCAGCAGCGGATCCAGCAGCTGTAGCGGCAGCAGCGCGCTGCTTGCTGCCGCTGCTGCTGCGCTGGCAACCGTCTCAGCTGATACAGGCGTGGCTGTGTCACCTTTAGCTGCAGTGCGGCCCCTGCAGCAGCCACAGCAGCAGCAGCAGCAGCAGCAGCAGTCGCCACTGCAGCAGCCAGTGCTGAGTGCTGCAGAGATTGATGCTGCACTAGAGAGCCTTGCCATGCTAGATAGGCGCCTCGCAGCAGTGGAGCAGCAGCAGATCGCAGCAGCAGCAGCAGCAGCAGCCGCAGCAGCAGTGATGCAGGACGGTGCTGCTGCACTGGAACAGGAACAAGATGAGGACAGCGCACGCAGCAGTGAAGAGACAGTTGCAGGCGATGCAGCAGAAGCTGTGTACCCTGCCGATGCAGTGACAGACTACCCTAGGGGTGTCAGCAGGAGCAGCACAGAGGCACAACCGCTGCTAGCAGAGCTTTCTGACATGCCAGCCTCAGACATGCAGCAGCAGCAGCAGCCAGGCAGTAGGCAGGACGCACAGAGGCGTCTGCTGCAGCTGCTGAAAACCTTGGACCTCGCGCCGGCAGCAGCAGCAGCACCATGGCAGCCCGGCACACCCACACCTCCACCATCCACCCCCGCAGCCACACCCACCACCACAGCAGCAGCAGCAGCAGCAGCAGCAGCGCCGGCCCCAACACCTGCTGCAGGGCTCCCTTTTTCTCCCAGGTGCATGGAATGGGGCTCACCTGGTACCCCTCATGCACATGTGCCTCCGCTGCCAGCCCCGCCAACCTCGCCTGCAGCAGCAGCAGCAGCAGTAGCAGCAGCGGTAGAGATGTCGCCAGCTGCTGCTGGCAGCATCACACCAGCCAACACCCCAGCCAGTCCCACTCCGGCACTGGCAGCAGTTGACACTGCCGTGAGCGGCGCTGCTGCAACTCTCAGCAGTCAAACCCAGAGGCGCCAGCAGCAGCAGCAGCAGCAGCAGGTCTTGAAACGGCCACATCAGCAGCGTGAGCGTGTTGTTTCATCATCCACATCAGCAGCACCAGCAGCATCAGCAGCAGCAGCAGCATCGCAGCTGCCGCCCCTGCCGCCGTCACAGCGGCAGCGGCAGCGGCGGCAGCAGCAGCTCAGCAGGCGCGACAGCAGCAGCAGCGTAGCATCAGCTCATAGCCTGTCTAGGTGGGATCGCAGCTTCCTTCCTGGTAGTGCCTTGGCAAGCCTGATGTCCTGGCCAGCAGCAGCAGCAGCAGCAGGTGGAAGTAACAGCCAGCAAGCTGCTGCTGTGGCGGCTGCCGCAGCCGCAGATCTGTTTGGCGTTGGGGCACGCAGGACGCTGGATCCTTACCTGGCTGCTGCCCGCAATGGCAGCAGCAGCAGCGCCAGCACGCAAGCAGGGCCTGCAGGCTGGCAGCAGCAGGTGCTTTGCAGCAGCATTGATAAGTGGTGCGGTGCAGCAGGCCTTGACTGGCAGCCAGAGCAAGAGCAAGTAGCTGGAACAGCAGCAGCAGGTGACTCATCTGCTGTTTGCGCACAAGGTGCAGCAGCAGCAGCAGCAGGATGTGCAACGGATGCTCAGGTGGAAGAACCAACAAGGCCTGCTGGCTTTCCAGCAGCAGCAGCAGCAGCAGACGAGTCTGCGTCTGTGCTGTCTCGTGTGAGCAGCATCAGCAGCACTGCCAGCCTGGCTTTCACCGACTGCTGCTGGCCAGACACGGCAGCAGCAGCAGCAGCAAACAGGCTTGGCAGGAGGGGCAAGCAGCGGCAGCAGTGGCGGCAGCAGCAGGTGCGCATGCCTATCTCCATCGACAGAGACATTGCTGTCAACAGTTTAGATCAGCAGGTTCTGGACACAGTCGCTGCCCCGGCAGTACAAGTGGCAGTACAGTCAGCAGCAGCAGGCACTACAAGCAGTACAGTCAGCATTGCCGGCTCAGGCTCTGCTGCTGGCTGGGTGTCCAGCTTGCTGTGGCCTGTGCCGGAGGAATCTGAGCTGCTGGCTAGCCCAGCACATGCAGCCCAGCAGCAGCAGCAGCAGCAGCAGCAGCAGCAGCAGATTTGGCTGCAGCAGGGGTCAGCAGGACACCTTGGTGCTACTGCATCACCAGCAGCAGCCAGGCAGGGTGATGTTGTGGGCTTGCTGCTGAGTTCTGTTGTCGCAGCACAGCAGCAGCAGCAGCAGCTGAGCCAGCAGGCAGTGTCTTTTGGCAGCCGCGGCAACCTTGCTGCTGCGGGTGCTACACCAGTGCTGTCTCTGCGGGCCAGCACTGCAAGCAGCAGCAGCTGGCCTGATGCTGAGGGTCAGCAGCACACCAGCAGGCAGCAGCAGCAGCAGCAGCAGCAGCAGCAGCAGCAGCAGCAGCAGCAGCCGGTGCACCACAAGAATGCCGCTGAGAGCAACTACTCAGCAGCAGCAGCAGCAGCAGCAGCGTTTGGTGATGGCCATAATAAAGGCAGCAGCCCTGTGCTAGATGATGTGGCAGCAGGAAGGGGCAGGAGGGACCAGGCGGCTGCAAAGAGTACCCCAGCTGAAGCAGCACCACTGCAGCAGCAGCAGCAGCAGCAGCAGCAGCAGCACATCTTGCAGCGGCAGCACAGTGCGCAGCGGCAGGTGCTGATGGACCTACTTGCCTCAACAAGCACGCTGCACTCAGATGCATTTGGCTACGGCTCAACAGCAGCTGCTGCTGCTGCTGCACCAGCGGCATCACTTGGGTGGCTAACATCTGCAGCAGCAGAATGCAGTGATGAAGTTCCTGCAGCAGCACTAGTCGCACCTGCCTCTGCTGTGGCAGGCGATAGCGATGGTGGTGAGCAAGCTAATGATGACATGCACGGCAGCTGCAGCTGCTGCGGCAAGCGCTGCCACCCAGGCAGCCTGCTGCTGCTGCTGCCACCAGCAGCGAATGCAGCAGCAGCAGCATCTCCACCTACAGAGCCAGCTGCTGAACAGCACAAGAGTTTGCAGGCGGCGCTTGGCCTGGCACCACTGAGGCTGCCTGGCCTGTCACTATCACCTCAATCAGCAGCAGCAGCAGCAGCAGCAGCGGGTGATGCTGCACTGCAGCTGTCTCCCTCAGAGCTCAGCAGCCTCAGCTTGACCCCTGTGGGGCTCAGCAGTCTGTATGGCCAGCAGCAGCAGCTGTACCATCTGCAGGATGCTGCAGGGCCCGCTGCTGCTGTAGCTGCTGATGCGCTAAACGCAACACGAGTCGGCAGCTTTACTGGGGATGGCAGTGCTGCTGGCATCACTGTGGCCATTTCTACACCAGCAGCAGCAGCAGGTGAAGAGGAAGAGCATGAGGAGGTGGAGATTAGTGTGCCGCCGGTTGCTGCTGCTGCTGCTGGTGGAGGCGGCCTTGGTGAGCTGCGTGTGACAACCAACCCTCTGTTTGAGCCAGTCAGCAGGACTTTCACACCATTGGGGGTGGGGGAACCACGATCCCTGCTGCCATCCTCTTCGGCTGCAGCAGCAGCAGCACTGCCTTGGCTTTCTGCAAGTGGCTACCAAGCAGACAGCACTGAACAGCAGCAAGATGCCAGGCCGGCAGCAGCAGCAGCAGATGCATCAGCTGCTGGATCGCTGAGTAGGGCCGGGCAGAGTTCACAGGAGCTTCTGCACTCCAGCTTTGAACAGGCACTGCAGATCCACCGCCTAGAGTGGCAGCAGCAGCAGCAGCAGCAGCAGGATGCAGCAGCAGCAGCAGCAGCAGCAGCTTCTGATGCTGATCAGCACGCTGCTGCTGCAGGCATGCTGGCAGATGCCAGCAACCTGCTGGGAGGCTTAGCAGCCAACCTGCTGCAGCTACAGCAGCAGCAGCAGCAGCAGCAGCATGAGGCACGTGCAGCAGCTGGTGACACAGCTACGGCAGCCAGTTGTGCTATTGAGCCGGGGCTGTTAGGCAGGCTGCTTGACGAGGTGTCTGCTCTGAATGAGCTGCTGCTCAGCTGCAGCAGCCTGGATGCCGCTGCACTGCAGCAGCTGCAGGGCCTGCTTGGCAGTGCGGCGTTCTGCCAGCTCACACAACAGGTGCAGGGGCTGGTGCAGCAGCAGCAGCAGCAGCAGCAGCAGCAGGAAGACAATCTGGACCTGCCTACGCCATCCAGCAGCGCAGCCGACCTGCAGCTTCCATCAAGCAGCCAGCAGCAGCAGCTAGGTGCGGTGATACGTGCTGCAGCTTTAACCAATCTGGCAGCTGGTGGCGGAATGTTGCTTGGGAGAGTGATGACTGCAGGTTCAGCAGCCGGGCTTGTGTCTGAGGACAATGTGCTGCTCGGCAGCCCAGCTGCCAGTAGCAGGCATGCAGGCAACAGCAGCAGGGCGCTACTGCCGTATCTGGCCGAATCACCTGCTGCTGCTGCGGCTGCGGCGATGGCAGCAGCGGCAACTCCGTCGCGCAGTGTAGGCTGGTTTGATGATGACCCAGGGCAGCAGCTACGCGTGCCAGAAGAAGGAGCAGCAGCAGCAGCAGCAGCAGCAGCAGCAGCAGCGGGGGCTGCTGGAGCTGTGCTGTGTGATGCATGCGTGAGGAGCTCACTGGAACTGATCAGCAGCACAAGCCCTGCAGCAGCAGCAGCAGCAGCAGCAGCAGCAGCGTACAGCCCCAGTAGCACTGCCGGCCTGCAGCGCCAGTCGCTGCTGCTGCCTGTGGCTGTCTCTGCTGCTGCATCTGCCGGCAGGTACAGCAGCAGCACCAGCAGCCCGCTGCTGCAGCAGCCGCTGCCATGGCAGGCGCAGCTGCTGCTGTCTCCTGCCACCATCACAAGCACTACAACATTCAGCAGCACCCCTGCTGCATCACCTGTGTTGCCACTGGTGTCAGAAGCGCCTTCAGGCACAGCAGCAGCAGCAGCAGCAGCAGCAGACAGTGGCCGTGAAGGTTCCTTGGAGCAGCTGCGCTGCCGCATGAGGCAGCTCAGCCAGCAGCAGCAGCAGCAGCAGGTGGTGACGGAAAACACTGGAACGAGGGTTTATAGTTCAGAGGCGCCAACTGTGGCTGTTGCAGCAGAGCCGAGGGCGTCTGCTGGGCAGCTCAACTACAGTGGCAGCACTATTACTGCGGGAGGCATGAGTGCAGCAGTGGCACTGGCAGCTGCCGACACAACAGCAGCAGCAGCAGCAGCAGCAGCAGCAGCAATTGGAGTGTCTGGCCCTGGTGCTGCTGCTAGCTGGGATGCTGCCAGCAGCAGCAAGCTGTCACTGTTCACTACATCCAACACTGATACAACGGCAGCAGACGCAGCAGCTGCAGGCATACGTGCCACTACACCGCTGCCAGACCCCAGCAATGATGATTCAGCAGCTGCTGGCCTCACTGGTGACTCAGCAGTTGCTGGCGTTACTGGTGACTCAGCAACTGCTGGCTTCACTGCTGGCAGCCCCTTCCGCATGAGCAGCGCGTCATCCTTCGGGGGTGATGACGACCTGGCTGCCTCAGGCCTGGGCCCTGACAGCCTGAGCCCCCTCAGGCCTGCCAGGCTGGCGCCGCCGGGCGTAATCCCTGCCGGCGATGACGCCCGCCAGCAACAAGGTGTCATCACCGGCGCTGATGACACCTCACATACTCACACACCCGGTGACGTCAGCGACCAACGAAGCAGCAACAGTGACACTGGCAGCATCTCTGGTAGCTTCCAAGGCCCACCACCCAGGATGCGGCCATCCTTTGATCATCACAGTGGCAGCAACAGCAGCGCAGCAGCAGCAGCCGCCAGGCCTGAGGGCCCCAGCCTGAGTCCTGACAGCCTGAGCCCCCTCAGGCCTGATGCCAGCCTGGCTGACATGAGCCTGAGGGACCTCAGAGAGCTGCTGGGACAGGTGGCCAAGGCCTCGCTGCGGCAGCTGCAGCAGCAGCAGCAGCAGCAGCAGCAGCAGCAGCAGCAGCAGGTTTTGGAGGGGGAGGAGGGGCAGGGTGGTGAGGGGAGGCAGCAGCAGCCTCATGAGGAGGGAGTTGTGGGTGGAGTTGGACGAGAGGTGGCAGGGCAGCAGGCGGTGCATGGGCCCAGGAGGGAGAAGATGCAGAAGAAGAGTGACAAGCAGCAGCAGCAGCAGCAGCAGCAGCAGGCAGTGCCCAGTACAGCGCCATCAGCAGCAGCCAGCAGCATCAGCTTCAGGGACACAGCAGCAGCAGCATGTGCAGCACCAGCTCATCATTGTGCACATGCAGCAGCAGCAGAAGCAGCGGCGGCGGCAGCAGCTCTGGACATCTCGCCAGTGCACCAGCAGCAGCAGCAGCAGCAGCAGCAGCAGCAGCAGCACTTTGCACATGCCGATGACCTGGAGACGCCGCGCCCCCGCAGCTGCCTGCAGCAGCAGCCGATGCAGAGCCACTGGGACCGCGCTCAGCAGCAGCAGCAGCAGTGCTACACAATGCCAGGGCCAGTTTCCACTGCCTCCCCTCGCATCCCACCCTCAAGCTATGCAGCCGCTGCTGCTGTTGCATCACACACACCAGCAGCAGCTGCTGCAGGCGATGCTGCGGCAGCAGGCTGTAGCAATGAGTCCCTGAAGCGGCTGCTGCAGCTGCTGTCTGCAGATGGCTCTGCCAATGCTGCGCTGAAGTCGCTGTCTCTGGGTACGCTGGCGGCTGTGTTGCGTGCTGCGAGATCTAGCTCGCTGCATCGCAGCCAGTCGGTGCCTGAAGAGCTGGCTGCATCGCAGCAGCAGCAGCAGCAGCAGTGAGTCATGTTGTTTTAATGTCACGTGCTGGCTGCTGTGCTGCGTGCTGCAAGGTCCAGCTTGCTGCACCGCAGCCAGTCAGTGCCTGAAGCGCTGGCTGCATTGCAGCAGCAGCAGCAGCAGTGAGGCATTGTACATCATGTTGCTTTGATGTGACTTGCTTGACAATAGCCAGTGTGTGCTGGCAGAATCGTCCGCGCAGTATGCGAGACTATCGCATTAAAGGAGGAGCAGCGTAGGCTGTTGTTGTGCAACAGCAGCACAGCATTGCCGTTTGTCTCCATCTTGACAGGGCTGGCACGTGCAGCAGCCGCAGCAGCAGGCAGACGGCTGCACACAAGCGGCTGAAGCAGCAGTGGCATGCAAAGTTTGTGGTCGGGGTCCGGTGCACTGGCTGTGCAATGGTATTGGCAGAAGCAGCAGCAGCAGCAGCAGCAGCAGCAATGTGGCGAGTATGGCAGGCTGTGGGTGGGGTGACAGGATTCTGCGTGCGCGTTTGGGGTGTGGGTTTGTGATGATCTTTGGGTGGGCTTGTGATGGTGTGCAGCCAGCAGTCAATCGGCTGCTTTTCAAAAGACGGCGGCAGCAGTGCCAGCTCACAAGATGGTTGTGATGTGTTGTTGTGAACCAGTCTATGCTTTGACTTTCTTGACGACATGTTTCCTGAACAAGGATGTGTTCATTTGACCAGGGTTACACGGGATTGCAGATGTTGACGCTTTCACCAAGAGAACATGTCAGTCTCACCGCAGTCGCAGTGCAGATGTGTGTCTCTCGCGCACTGTTGTTCATTAGCAAGCTTTTCATCTTGTCTGGGCAAATGCAGACCATTAATCTTGTCTTGGCAAATGCAAGTGCAGACCATGTTGGTGCCCGGCATGTTGCATGCGGCAGGTGTAGGTGATGTGTGCCTGGGTTTCACCAGACCATGTTGTGATGTGTGCTGAGAACATGAGCACGGGAACACCTTCAACAGCTGCAGGTGGTGCTTGCAGCCGCTAGTGCCACTTGCAGCTGAACAGCCTCAACTCTGATGTTGTGATCGCAGTGCTAAGCAACTGGTGCGATCGTAGTATGTCTCTTGTTTCTTACGGCGTGTCTATTTCAGTAGCTGCCACTTACTTTGTTCTGACATGTTCAGCAATGAATGCACACGTGGCCACATCTTGACACGTGTTGCGCATGGCTGCTGGGTGCAATTTGGCCTCAAACAAGTTCAGATGAGTCAGTGCATCAAAAGAGAAAATAATATTGTTTTTTTCAATATGCTCTCATGCGTTCAAGGGTTTGTAGAGGATTGGTGGTGTACAGGTGAACCCTGTGATGTAAGGCCAGCAGCAGTGTGTGCGCAGCCTCATGTGGAAGTGGCATCTGACCGAAGGATTGTTGTTTTCCTGACCAAAGGATTGTTTGTGGTGCTGCGCCCTGGCAGGCCCAGCCCTAGGGCTGCAAGCGTTGCATGCGGCGGCAGGTGGTTCTGCTTTCAATTATATATGCTTGGCAATGCTGCTTGTTACGGGCATACTGTCTCAACTGTAACATAGTGATAAGAGTTCAGTGTTTCACAATGCAGGCAAGGATTGCCGATGTCAGCTTAACCGCAGTTGCTGAAACTGGCTGGATGCCTTGTTGTGACCACACAACCACTCTGCACTAATACTCCGCACAATCCTGCCCTGAAACGACGACCATCAGATCAATTGGGAAGAAACCAGTGGATGCGGATAAGGATCATAATATGATATGCCGACGCGGCCAGTTGCATTGGCACACCCAATTACTTCCCCCAGGGCCACTACATGTGCACTGGTGGCACCAGCACCACCAGCTGCATTGGGGTTTGGCTGCAAAGGCCATACTGCTGCAATAACATAAAATACAAAAGCTACAACGCTGCACACCATGCACTTTCGCTTTGTACCCAAGGATTGAGTTCTCTGTGTCGACAATGCCTGGCATGGAGAGGGAGCTCTCACTTTCAGCCATGGCGCTTTCAACCATGCTGCTGTGACAGCTGCGCGAGCAGCGGCCCAACATACCATGCTCCCTCACAACGCAATGCTAGATGCCAGTGCACGCGCCTGCTAGCTGTCGCCACATGTCACTTGCAGGCCCAATAATCACTCTCTGTGTATTGCGAACTGTGCCGCACAAGGATGCTGGCCAGCCGCCGCCGCCGCCGGCGGCTGTGTCAACTGTGCGCTCACAAAAGGCCAACACATGCAACACTTCACAGGCTGTAGCTGCGGCAGGCCTCCATGTCTTGGCACTTCTTCAGGGCCTGCAGGTAGTAGTAGTCCGCATACACAAGCCCCACATCTATCTTGTCATTGTCCGGAAGGTTCCCGGTCGCATGCTTCAGCACCGCCGCATGCGGCTCATCGGGACTCGCCAGGTATTTCGGCGATGCTAATGCGCGCAGCGTGTTAACCGCTGCGCACAGGTAGCGCTGGCCGCACTCTGTTCCCGGCAGGGCTTCGGCCAGATGCAGCAGGCCGAGTGCAGTGATGGCCGCCGAGCTGGTATCGCGCGGGCCGTCATTTGCCGGATCATACGGCGCATTGAAGTCCCATTTTGGCACGTAGGAGCCCTTTGCAGGGTCCTCTTGCTCGCTGAGCATCTGCAGCCATCTGTCTGCAGTGCGCTTTGCAACCTCGAGGAACTCAGGCAAGCCTGTTTCTGCGTGCAAGATAGAAAAGCCGGCCACTGCCCAGGACTGGCCGCGCGCCCAGGTGCTGTTGTCTTTGTAGCCTTGGTACTGGTAGCGGCGGATGACGGCTCCGTTGTCGGGGTGGTACTCTACAATGTGGTAGGTGGAGCCGTCGGGCCGCACGTGGTTGGCGGCAACCTGCGGATGTTGTGTGGCGGTGCAAAAAGGTGAAATGTGGGCAGGCAGATGGTTGGTGTGTTGCCGTTGTCGGGGTAGTACTCGACAATGTGGTAGGTGGAGCCGTCTGGGCGCACTTGGTTGGCAGCGACCTGCGGGTGCAGTGAGGATGTGCAAGCAGGAATGTGGTTAGATTTTGCGTGCATTGTAACTGTGTTCTTGCCACTATGTCTCTTACCATTTGTTCCTTCCTTCCTTCTTTACTTCCTTCTTTCCTGCCTGCCTGCCTGCCTGCCTGCCTGCCTGCCTGCCTGCCTGCCTGCCTGCCTGCCTGC
>RWJK01001657.1:0-98321 GCA_004335835.1 Scenedesmus sp. ARA3 | reverse complement strand
CCCCCTGAGTCCGTATTTGAGGTGCTGTTTGTGCCCAGACACAGGTGGTTAACCCAGGATTCGAACCTGGGTCTCGTAGCAAAAGGCCCAGTCTGGGAGGATGCTGAACTTGCCGGCTTGCCCGCAGGGTGGAGACCCTGAAGGGGCGGACCATGAGCAGACACCGTCGTCAAACGAACCTTTGGGGGTATGCTGCATAGCCCGGCGTGTGGACCCATATATGCTCGCTTGTTGAGCGCAGCCGGCGAGCGCCGCGAAGGGCTGAGCTGCTTGCAGCTTCCTATTTTACCAGGTGTCTGTGGCGGCGTATGCCGCATGAACACACCGTGTAACCCCTCTATCTATCTATCCGCGAAGGGCTTTGCCTGCAAGGCCATATGTCAAGTTACACACACAGAGACTTTCTGGGGTGAGTCTCCCGAGTGACAGCCAGTTTTGCTGATTCATCTGCGATTTTCGGGTGTTCGTTGCAACGTAGTTGCCTGTGCACACCGTGTAACCCCCCTCTTCTTCTTCTTCCTCTTCTTCCGCGCAGGTGTAACCCCTCTCTCTCTTCCGCGCAGGTGTCCTTACACGTCTGCTGCAACATGCAGCCATGACTGACCCTCAACAGACAGCCTGCCTTCAGACTGCTGCCTTGCCATGATTTGCCTAATCAATTCAGCGGCTTGAGTTCAGCCTGCCGTACTGTACTGCAATATGTATAGTGTGCTGTCACTCACACTGTTTAGAACAGTGCGTTCATGTTCAGACACCAAACCATTTTGATTGCACCAGAATTGCGGGTGATGGGAGAAACGGTTATGCTTGCATAACCAAAGTTGCTCTCACACACAGATGTTTTCATGGGGTTGACCTCATTTGAGCGACAGCCCGAGCTGAGCTGTTTGCAGCTTCAAGTCCTTTCAGGTGTTAGTGGTGGCGCATGCCGCGTGAGTACACCAGTGTAACCCCTCTCTCTCGCGCGCAGGTGGGGCAATTGACGCCAATCTAGAGTGGTAGCTTGCCCACCCCTGTAACAGACCTCTCTCTCCCCACACCGCGATTATGTCATCCAGACTTTCCCGGCCGGTGACTACGGGTCCGAACAAGACGTTTTGAAGCCCTCAAACCACACCATTGTCACCAACACTAACAAATATGAATACCTATCAGGCCAGCTCACTTGTTCAACGCAGTCGGCCAGCGCCGTGCTGCGATGATGCCATCCAAATTAGCAGGGTAGCCCCCGCTGATCCCCACATGCTGCGCTGCCACGGCATCTGCTGCTGCCACGTAAGCAACCATGGCCTCCAGCACCACAGCAGCCGGCACCTGCAACAATAAAGAGGCAGCAGCAGCAGCAGCAGCAGGAGCAGCAGGAGCGCGGTGTGTGAGTGATCAAGCAGCCATGGCCTCCAGCACCACCGCAGCAGGCACCTGCAACAAATATGGCAGCAGCAGCAGCAGCAGCGCAGGGGTTATATGGTGATCACTCGCTTTACTTTCTGGTCGCCTGCTGCAGCTCAAACAGTCTGAGATGGTGCCAGGACCCGCATGTAAATACCCCCTGGTAATATCATACTACAACAAAGTTCAAACTCACACCAAAGTGTTTCTCCTAGTTATGCATCAAACTCACGTGCAGCTGCAGCTCCTGCGCCAGGTGGGCCAGCTTTCAGCCCAATACATAGTTTGTCACAAACATAGTTAAAACAACGTGACACAATTAAAACTCACGTGCAGTGGCTGAGAGCCCAGCACATACTTTGTTGTCAAAATGAAAATGACAGAATGACAGAATTCAACCTCATGTGCAGCCGCAGCTCTTGAACCAGGTAGGCCAGCTGCGAGCCCATCACATATGTTGTCAGAACATACAAATGACAGAATGACAGAATCCAAACTCACGTGCAGCTGCAGCTCCCGCGCCAGGTAGGCCAGCTGAGAGCCCATCACAGCAAGCCTGAAGCCTCACTGCAGCCACATAGTGGTCACTAACATACTTATGACACCATAACATAATTTGCCCACATGCAGCTGCAGCTCCCGCACCAGGCATGCCAGCTGCGAGCCCATCACATAATTTGTCAAGATAGCAATGACATAATGGCAGCATTCAGACTCACGTGCAGCTGCAGCTCCCGCGCCAGGTAGGCCAGCTGAGAGCCTACAACACACTTTGTCGTCAAAGTAAAAACGACGCAATGACAGAATTCAAGCTCACGTGCAGCTGCAGCTCCCGCACCGGGTAGGCCAGCTGAGAGCCCATCACAGCAAGCCTGAAGCCATTCTCATGCCAGGGGGAAACATAACGTGTCACCAACACCAACGACAATATAGCAATATTCAAACTCACGTGCAGCTGCAGCTCCCGCGCCAGGTAGGCCAGCTGCGAGCCCATCACAGCAAGCCTGAAGCCGTCCCAATGCACGCTAGCATGCTCATGATCAACCAAGTGCTCCGCCTGCAGCTGCTGCAGCCAGGCCTGCACTTCCTGCTGCTGCTGCTGCTGCTGCTGCTGCTGCTGCTGCTGCTGCTGGTTGAGGCCCTCAGGTGGTTGCTGGGCAGACTGCCTGCGCTTGTGCCGAGGAGCACCAGCAGCCTCTGCAGCAGCAGCCACGCCGGCAATGGCAGCTGCCCGCTTTGGCCGTGCGCTGCTGCCACCGGTGCCAATGCGGCTAGCATCTGCTGCTGCTGCTGGTGGTGTTTGCTGAGAAGCAGCTGCCACGTTTCCAGGCGTGTCAGGCTGAGTGGCATCAGCAGCAGCTGCGCCATATGCATCTGGTTGATGCACAGTAGCACTGCCAGCGGTTGCAAGCACCCCTGCTCTGCCTGCTGCTGCTGCTGCTGCTGCTTCAGCACAGCCAAGCTCTTCTGCTGCTGCCAGCATTTGATGCAGGTCAGCTTGGTCAAGAAACAGCACCTGACCGCCGGAGGCGGCAGCAGCAGCTGCAGCAGCCTCTGCTGCTGCGGCGGCCAAGCCATCTGCGCCTCCTGCTGCTGCTGCTGCCGCTGCCGCTGCATCAGGCAGAGGAGCTTCATGAAGGGCTTTTTGAAGCATTGGTATGCAGGTCATGCCAGGCTCAGGCTGCGCACTCAGCAGCACAAGAACTGGCTGAGGCGCTGCTGCTGCTGCTGCTGCTGTTGAGGTTGCTGTTAGTGCTGCTGCCGCTGCTGCGTCCGCTGTGTCAGCTGCAGCATGCTGAAGGTCACCAGCAGCAGCAGCAGCAGCAGGGTCATCAACAACTGCTGTTGCTGAGTCTACCTCTGCAGCTGCACTGCCTGCTTCATGCATGGCAGATTCCTTCCCCTGGCCATCATACTGCTGCCCTGCTTCACAGGCTGCTGTTGCTGTTGCTGCTGCACCTTGTTCATGTGCTGCTTTGCCATCTGCTGTTGCTGCTGCTGCTGCTGCTACATCTGCTGCTTCTGCTTCAGCTTCAGGCCCTTGTTCATTGTCCTGCTGCCCTGCTTCATCACCTGCCGCTGCTGCTGTGTCCCGTTCATCCGCTGCTGCCTCATCTGCTGCTCCATCACCTGCCGCTGCTGTTTCATCTATCGCTGTTGCTGCTGCTGCTGCTGCTGCTGCTTGTTCACCGGCTTCTTCATCATCTGCTACTTCACCTGCTGCTCCGGCCGCTTCTGCTTCTTCATCATCTGCTGTTGCTTCATCCGCTGCAGCTTCATCTGCTGTTTGGACCTCTGCTGCTGCGATGTCATCTGCTGCTGCTTCATCATCTACTGCTGCTGCTTGATCTGCTGTGCCGTCATCATCTCCATCTGCTGCTGCTGCTGCTGCTGCTGCTGCTGCTGCTGCTGCTGCTGCTGCAGGGCTCGGGGCATCTTCATGCTCACCACCCAAATCAATGTCAGCTGCATCATCATCTGAGCAGTCGCCTTCCTCTGCATCCTCTTGCTGCTGCTGCTGCTGCTGCTGCTGCTGCTGCTGCTGCTGCTGCTGCTGCTGCTGCTGCTGCTGCTGCTGCTGCTGCTGCTGCTGCTGCTGCTTGTCACCACTACAAGGGCTGTTACAAGGGCTTGCAACAGGGCCAGCTGCTGCAGCTGCTGTACGTTTCGCTCTCTTGCGCTGCTGTGTGCCCCGCCACTGCTTGCGCCGCTTGCTGCGGCGCTGCTGCCGCTGCTGCGCATCCGGCTGTTTGTACAGGGACAGCAGCAGCTGCTCTGCTTTACCTCCAGAGGGACAAGCGCCGGCACACAGCAGCAGAAAAACACAGCGTATACACAGCATGTCATGCAGTGAGCATAATCTTGCTGCAACAGCTTGTGCTGTGCTTTGTGCCTGCTGAAACACACACAAACATGCCGCATCACATCCCAGCATGTACTACAACAGTAGTACTGTTGTGCATTGCTTGTGATCACCTTTGGGGAAGCTGGGGGTGCCTGAAAAGGCGTCTCACACAAGCACCGCCTCTTCTCTGTCACACCAGCAGCAATAGCAAGCATGTGTAACCACATCCCAGCAAGTTGCATTGCTCGAAAAAGGCTCACCTTCCAGGAAGCTGGGGGTGCCTGAAAAGGCGTCTCACACAAGCACCGCCTCTTCTCTGTCACACCAGCAGCAATAGCAAGCATGTGTAACCACATCCCAGCAAGTTGCATTGCTTGTGATCACCTTTGGGGAAGCTGGGGGTGCCTGAAAAGGCGTCTCACACAAGCACCGCCTCTTCTCTGTCACACCAGCAGCAATAGCAAGCATGTGTAACCACATCCCAGCAAGTTGCATTGCTCGAAAAAGGCTCACCTTCCAGGATGCTGAGCGTCCCTGGAAAGGCATCTTCGCACAAGCACAGCCCCTTCTCAGTCACATCAGCAGCAGCAGCAACTTCACACACGCCCAGCCCGCCAGCACATGCGCCAGCGCTGCTGCTGCTGCTGCTGGCCCCACCGCCACCGCCAGCAGTAGCAGCAAGGGTAACACTTGCTGAACCTGCTGCTGCTGCGGCTGCTGCTTTTCTTACAACCCCAGCTGAGATTGACTCCTCTGCATCCGCCTCTGCTGCTGCTGCTGCTGCTGGTGCTGGTGCTGGTGCTTTTGCAGCTGTTTCCGGCTCAATACCAGCTGAGTCTGCATCCGCATCTGCATCCGCTGCTGCTGCTGCTGCTTCAGGCTCTTGACGCAAGCACCCTGCACAAAGTTCAGCCGCACTGATCAGCAACGGGCTGCGGTACCTTGCTGCTGCCTGCAAATGCAGCAGCCACAGCTGTGGCGCTGCCACACCCTGCTGGCCTACTTCAAGCGACAGCCCGGCTGCTGCGGCTGCTGCTGCCTCGGCTGCTGCTGCATCTGCTGCTGCATCTGCTGCTGCCTCAGCTGCTGCTGCTGTATCTGCTGCTGTGTCTGCTGTTGCATCTGCTGCTGCTGCCAGAGGGGTGGAATCGGCCGAGGCACCAAGAAGCTCTGATGACTCTGCTGCTGCTGCTACTGCCTGGCTGACAGGTTTAATGCGTGTGAAGGCAGCGGCCACGGCTGTGGCAGCAGCTGCTGCAGCAGCAGCAGCAGCAGCAGCAGCAGCTGCTGCAGCAGCATTAGGAGATTCCTGCTGCTCCTGGGTGTGATGACTGGCGCTGCCATGTGACACATCTTCCTCTTCTCCGTCTGCTGCATTACCAGTGCCGTCATAATCTACACTGCTATGCTGCTGCTGCTGCTGCTGCTGCTGCTGCCGTTGAGGCGTCTTCTGCTGCCGGTCGTGCTTGCTGCTGCTGGCGGGCTGCTTTGGGGGCTTGCCAGCACCTGCTGCTGCTGCTGTAGTTGCAGGAGTTGACTGGCGTCGCTTTCTTTGCTGCTGCTGCCGCAGCTGCTGCTGCTGCTGCTGCTGCTGCTGTGATGCGCTACCGCCTGAGACAGAGGCCGCTCCTGAGCCCTGCCCATACCCTGAACCCAGCTGCAAGTCAAAGTCAAACCCTAAACCCATGCCCAAGTCAGGCTGGTCATACCCATCATGCTGCAAGTTGTCGTCTGCAGCAGTGTCATCATCTTCTGACCAGTACGAATGCTGCTGCTGCCACTGCTGCTGCTGCTGCTGCTGCCGCTGCTGCTGCCGCTGCGGCTGTGTCGCCTGTTGCGCCTCCCACTGCTGCCGCTGCAGCCGCCGCTGTGCTTGCTGCTGCCGCTGCTGCTCCGCATCTTGCTGCACTGCCTGCTGCAGCTGCTGCTGCTGCTGCCAGTGTGCAAACAGTGCCTGGGGTACCTCTGCCTGCATGAACTGACACAGCTGCTCATAACTAGGCATCTGCCTGCGGCCCAACCCTAAACCCTCTGCAGTGCCCGCAAACCCTAGTTGCTGCTGCTGCTGCTGCTGCTGTCCTGGCATCTGACCTGGCATCTGACCTGGCGCCAAACCCTGCTGCTGCTGCTGCTGCTGCCACCTCCACTGCCTGAGGTGTGCTTTGAAGTCGTCTGTTTGCAGGAAAGCTGCCAGCTCCTGCTGACTAGGCTCCGCTGCATCCTCCATTTCCTGCAGGCGCTGAGTCAGCTGCTGCACCTGCTCCTGCGGGCTCTGCCACTGCAGGAAAGGGCGAGGCATGCCGCCAGCAGCAGCAGCCCAGCGCGGCACACCATTGTCATGCTGCTGCTGCTGCTGCTGCTGCTGCTGCTCCTGCTGCTGGGATGCACGCGTTTCTCCCATAGCTGTGTCTGCAGCTGCTGCTGCTGCTGCTGCCGCTGCCGCGGCATCAGGCACTGCTGCTACTGTTGCTGCTGCTGCTGGTGCGCCTGCATTGGATGCAGCAGGCGGCTGCTGTGATGTGCGCAGCCTGCCTTGCCAGAGCTGCTTGCGCTTTGGTGACTGCTGCCGCTGCTGCTGCTGCTGCTGCTGCTGCTGGGAGGTCTCCGACTCCTCTGCCTGCTGCTGCTTCTGCTGCCGCCTCTGCTGAGAGGTCTGCGAGTCCTCACTATCCTCTGCCTGCTGTTGCTGCTGCTGCTGCTGCTGCTGCTGCTGCTGTGCCTGATGATGATTTGCGGCACTGTCAGCGGGATTGGCTGCTGCGTCTGCTTCTTCTTCTTCTGTTACTTCCCTCCCTTGTGCTGTTGCTGCATCACAAGCAACAGCAGCAGGCGCTGCTGCTGCCGCTGCTGCTGCCGCTGCTGCTGTTTGGCACTTCGCCTGAGATCCTGACAAGGGCGTGGCATCAGCTGCTGCTGCCTCTGCTGCATCCTGCTGCAGCTCTGATCCGGCAGGTGCTGCTGCTGCTGCTGCTGCTGCTGCTGCCGCTGCTGCTGGTTCCTGTTGCTCCTCTGGTTCAGCCGGCGCTGCTGCTGCTGTTGCCGAAGCACCTGCCTCTGCCGCTCCTGTGTCTGCCGATTCTGCGGCTTCTGCTGGTGGTGTTGCTGGCTGCTGCTGCTGCTGTGGTGTGTCTGTTGCTCCTGCTGCCTCTGTGTCTGCCGGTGCAACTGCTGCTGCTGCTGCTGCTGCTGCTGCTGCTGCTGCTGCTGGTAGTGGTGGCTGCTCCAGAATAGGTACAGCTTCATCTGGTGCAGCAATAGCAGCAGCAAGCACGCCAGCCGCCGACTCGTCTGCAGCACTGCTGTCTTCACATGCTGCTGCTGCTACTGCTGCCGGCACTAGGTCTGCTGCAGCTGCTGGCGCAGCCTGCATTGTTGAGCCCCTTGCTGCTACGTGTTGGTTGCCAAAATGCACTACTTCTGCTGCTGCTGCTGCTGCTGCTTCCTCAGCAACAGATGCTGCTGCTGCTGCTGCTGCTGCTGTGTCATCTTCTGCTTGCAGGACACCCTCTGCAGCGCCTTGTTGCTTGCCATCACCTTTCACCAAGGCAGCAGCAGCAGCAGCAGCAGCAGCGGCAGCGGCAGTAGCGCCGGGAGCAGCAGCCAGCGCTGGCGCAGCATCTCTGCCGCCCTCATCACTGCTGCTGCCGTAATGTGTCAGGTGCAGCTCCCTGCATATGCTTTTATGACTGCAGATTGGCGCTGCTGCTGCCGCCGTTGCTGCTGCTGCTGCTGATGGTGGCGGTGCTTCATGTGTTGCATCCTGCTGCTGCGCCAAGCCAAAGATCTGCGGCGGGCTGGCGAGTGCTGACTTAGAATGTTTGACCAGCACAGGTGTCTGTTGACCAGGGGATGGCTGCTCTGCTAGCTGCATATGGAGTGTTCAGCCAGGTTCAAGGCCCCTGCAGCAGAGATGATGACATGCTGTTCTGCAAAGCCTGATAGCTGTTTATGGGCGCGCACACTGATGGCTTGGCAGCAGTTATTACTATTTCCTGCAAAACTTTACGCGATCAGCTGCGCCCAACGGGTGTGTGCCTGGTACAAGATGTTGCAGCAGCACACAGCAGCAAGTGCACACAGCACGTGGTTGCCCTTGGGTGCATACCAAGTCCCATCAGCAGTCTTAACTAGTAAAGTTTGACTGTTTCATAAACGCACATGTGTCCTGCAAGCCTTTGATCGAAGGTTGTTCCGTGGACCCCGGCACCCCGGCTTGGCTTTGGCTTCTTTTGACTCAGCAAGATATGTAGCTAATAATGAAAGCATTTGAACCATTACGTAAGATATGTTGCAGCGATGGGAGCCTTTCTCGCTCACCATCGCAAAGACGCAGCGGTGCTGTGCGTGCTGTGACTAATCATGCTATGATGATCATGGCAAAGCCCTATCATGGCATATATATAAATTTGCCGGCTGCATTCATGACAAGCATAAGCATAATGCAACATCATGCATACTCGCATAGCTAGACGGCTCCCCAGGCCATCATGGCTGCTTCAACTTCAGACTCTAGTGCTGACCTGCTGCAGACGCCTCTGCGGTTGCGCCCCCAGCCGAATTCTTTCCTCCTGCTCCGACAACCTGCCCCTCAGTATGTTAAGTCCTCGCACACGTACAGTCTTCATCAGTGTGTTACAGCCCATGTGCCAACGCAGTATCAGTACATACAAAAAAACAAACTGCAGGGCCAGGCTGAGCCATTGCCTCTCACTCTCCATCCAAAAGTGCTCCAATTGATGCAACTGCTGACGCGAATTGACAGTGCACGACACGACCACCATTCCTAGCACTAAGTCAACGCTGGACTGCTGACACGCACCCAAACGCAGCCTCTCTGTTGACACTGCGCGATTGTTGGAAGGCTGAGGATGCCACAGGGCTGACCATGCCAGCATGCCAGCATGCCAGCATGCTCGGGGCGCTAAAACATGACATGAAAAGTAACATGCGGGAGCATGAACAATAACATGCCAGCATGCTGGAGGGCATAACAAGTGACACGTTGTTGATCAGCAAGCTGGCATGCACACGTGCGCACGAAACACGCGTGCGTACGAGACTTCTGTACGAACCTAGCTTCACTGCTGCACTCATCTGCCCGTGAAAAAAGAAGGCGCAATGCCTGCACGTGCTTGCAGACCACCTGCACAACTCGCCGGTGTTTGGACTCGACAGAGTTGGGCGCAAATGGTCCGACGTGAGTGCACAAAGTGCACACATGCAGGCTGCATGCGTGCATGTTTTGTGTGAGGCTGCATGTACACTCCTCCTCACACTTCCTGTCACACTCCTGTACCATGGCAGCAAACACCCAAGCGGCATGCACAGAAGATTGACGCAAGTAGGTCACACCCTACACAACCCACATATACCGATCAGATAATGCTCAACTCGCCGAGACCTTCCTATTGACACACCTCAACAACCGCGCTCAGCGCTCCAGTCACACATCCGCAGCACAAGGCGGCTGAAAACCCAATGCTGTGCGAGGGTGACCCTGCATCCCGAAGCCCAGCAGCAGCTGCAGCAGCAGCAGCAGCAACCCTGCCACAACTGAGCCTCGCAGGACGCACCCGCTGTCCTGCTTGCATTCGCATGCCACCTCTGTCCAACATGACAGCAATCAGACGCTTTCCCATGCTGGCAACGCCAGAAGCACAAGGCGTCAGCAACGCACATCTTGCCAAGATGACAGCAAGAAATGCCGCATGCGGCTGCAGCAGCCGCACCACATGCATCCAAGTTCTGCATTGAAACAGCCCTCACAACAACAGACAAGGAGGGTACCAGGGAATGCGCGCCACTGCAAGGCTGCAAGGCTTTCCTGCGGCTGGCAGATGCAGATGCTCACCACTGCCTGCTTTTGCGCACTGCCTGATCGAAAGACGCTTTGCTTCACAGAAGTGTTGGACGGGATGCAGCAAACCTACGTTGTTCGAAATGCACATTTAAACGGCGGGCGGACCCCGCCGGTGCATAACTGCCGAGCGCACGCCCAGGACGAGTTGCAGTAGCAAGTGAAGTGGGAAAGGAAACACACGTGCAGGCCCGGCATATGTGGGTGTGTCGTCAACATCTGAAACGTGTTACTGACACATGTAACAACACACTTCACAGCTGCACCAGTTATTCCTGCCTGGACCCCAAAATATGAGTACATTACAAGATTGAACGAGATGCACATGCACTGCCGAGTACCGCACACCTGCCCCCTGTGCCATCCGTCACACATTTAAAACCCCAGCTTTTACCCCGGCCCCTAAACCACACGTATAAACCCCCTAGACGTCACCGGCCCTTTCATCCCATGCATCGAAACACCACGGCCATGCACTCAACCTTCACAATCATGACTCTGACACCCGCAAGCAACCAAGGTTTGAAACGGCAGACCCGGCAGCAAGCAGACTGCACAGCCGCTAGCTGCTGCCAGCAGTGTTGCCGCTCTGCACATCTCGAACCCACACCCTCCAGCATGTTGCCAACCTCACCGCACACACCACTGCTCGCCAGCCCTGCTCGCCGCACAACCATCTCCGCTGCAATGCACCCCACCCGCCACCCTCCCGCACCCTCAACCCTAAACCCCGCCCTTTCCATCCCTAAACCCCAAAACCTCACCACATCCCGCCCGCCCCTTGCGTGCCGCCGCCGATCCACTGCCACGTGTCCCACACCACCACACCCTTATCGCCCCCAGCCGCCCCAGCTGCTCCAGCCGCCGCAAGCCCACCCATGTGTCCCTTCATCTGGCCGTCTGACTCAGCATCATCGAAATCGTCAAAGTTTGATGTGTCCAGCAGGCTTTTTAGGCGCGGCTGGATCGGGGCAGGCAGCTGCTTGGCTGCCAGCGCGTCCCAGTTGATGCGGGAGAACCAGCGGTGGGCTTTGATTTCGGCGATGCCGCTGGGGCCGCAGCCGAGACGCTTCTCCGGGTTGACCTGCAGCAGCAGCAGCAGCAGCAGCAGCAGCAGCAGCAGCAGCAGCAGCAGCAGCAGCAGCAGCAGCAGCAGCAGCAGCAGCAGCAGCAGCGGCGGCAACGTTGCAGGGTGTGAGAGATGGCCGAGGTCTTGCGCTGGGGCAAGCAGCAGCTTGACATCGCTGGCATCCGCAGCCCACGGCAACAGCTTCACAGTCGCAGCAACACAGCGAATGAGCAAAGCCAGCAACAGGCACAAACACTGCAGCAGCAGCAGCAGCAGCAGCAGCAGCAGCAGCGGCCCACCTGCAGCAGCTTGAAGATGAGGTCTGCTGCCGCGTCGGTGATGAAGTGCGGCACGTAGAAGCGGCCAGACAGTGTGCGCCTGAAGGTGTCCCAGGGGTCACCTGGCAGCAGCAACAGCAGCAGCAGCAGCAGCAGCAGCAGCAAGCACAATACAGTCTTAATCAGATCAAGTTGAGCACTGTCGCAGTCTGATCATGCATGTGCAGCACACAACGCTGGTGGCACACCGTCTCTGCGAGCTACATGACCTGCTACTATACTGCCCCTTCAGCCGCTTGGTGAGTATGCACTTGCAAAGCCGAGGAATCGCGGCAAAGAATCAGCATTGTGGCAACCACATCCCTTCATCCTTGTATGCAAGCAGCACCAAACAATTCGATCAGTGTGTAAAATGGCTCCAAGTCATGCAGACGACACAACCGTGAGGCTCTTGAAGGGCGGATCGCCCACCGGCATCTCAAACACCAGCACGCTGGGCGCCCAGTAGTCCTAAAACAGTTATAACATAGACAAACCACAGTTATAACGCACCTGTGAGGCTCTTGAAGGGCGGGTCGCCCTCCAGCATCTCAAACACCAGCACGCCCAGCGCCCAGTAGTCAAATAACACTTATATAACATATAGACAAACCACAGTTATACCGCACCTGTCAGGCTCTTGAAGGGCGGGTCGCCCACCAGCATCTCAAACACCAGCACGCCCAGCGCCCAGTAGTCTGCTGCGCGCGTGGTGCCGCGCCGCATGATGACCTCAGGCGCCTGGCAGCAGCAGCAGCAGCAGCAGTAGCAGCAGCAGCAGCAGCAGCAGCAGCAGCGAAGTTTGCAGCGCGCAGGCATGTGGCATGAGCAGCCAGGCAGCAGCAGCAGGTCTCATCAGTCATGGCGTTGCTCAAGCACCTGACAGTGCAGATCACGGAGCCAAAGGCATTGCAACCTTGTAAAACCCTGCTGGTGAACCCTGCTGATGATTGAGCCAAAACCCCGGGCAGCGGCCCACCTGGTAGTCTGGTGTGCCGCAAATGGTGAAGGTGCGCTCGCTGCCAATCTTCTTGGCAAAGCCAAAGTCGGCCATCTTGATGTAGCCCTGCGGGGAAAACAAAAAGACAAAAGGGCGAAAAAAAGGGCAGCATATGCATGTTTGGTTTAGTTGCCACGACTTGTGTGCGCAACACCAGTGATTTGCTATGTGTACGTGGGCAGTGCCAACGTCACGTCGTCTCACCAGCTGCATGCTTAGCAGTCAACGCAGTGTGGTACGCATACAGGCCCGCAACGTTCCAGTCCCACCCATCTCCGTGTGCAGCAGCAGGTTCTCCTGCCAGAGGTCTTTGTACACAATGCCCAAGGACGTAATAAGCAATACAACACCAAGAACCACAGCATTCACGTCAGCTTGTCTCGCCTGCGTGTCCAGCAGCAGGTTCTACGCCTAGACATCCCTGTACACTTGGTGCCCAGGGATATGCGTACATCCAAATGAACATAGCACAAGAACAACGCTGCCGTCCCACCCACCTGCGTGTCCAGCAGCAGGTTCTACCGCTTGAGGTCCCTGTATACAATGCCCCGTGCATGGAGGCACTCATGGCCAGCAGCGAACTGCATGTCAGGGCACACAAACGCACACCAAAACCCAGCTGCGTGCCCAGCAGCAAGTTCTCTGGCTTCAAATCCCTGTGCACTGAGCACCCAAAGACCTGTCTACATCTAAAACCCAACATGACCACACAAAGCAATATCCACGCTCCATCCACCCACCTGCGTGTCTAGCAGCAGGTTCTCCGGCTTGGGATCCCTGTACACGATGCCTCGTGCACAACAAAGACAATCACACACCACATGTCATGGCACACAAACACAGAATCCCACCTGCGTGTCCAGCAGCAGGTTCTCTGGCTTCAAGTCCCTGTACACGATGCCGCGCGCGTGCAGGCACTCCATGGCCAGCAGCACGTTGGCCGCATAGAAGCAGGCCGTGGCGTCACTGAAGGAGCCCTCAATGTCCAGGTGGTGGAACAGCTCGCCGCCAGGCACCCACTCCTGCAAAACGTAACAGAAAAGTAACAAGATGTAACAATGTGTACCATGATATGACATGTTATGTTGGTGTTGAAAACGACGCGCCAGGAGGGGCGGGGCCCTCGATGCCAAGGTGGTGGACCAGCTCGCCGCCAGGCACCCACTCCTGCAAAAAGTGACAGAAAATGACAAGATGTAACTTTATAGTAAGCTACGTGTAACATCTTATGATTTCTGGGACGGAAGCACAGCGCTGAAGGAGCCCTCAATCTCCAGGTGGTGGAACAGCTCGCCGCCAGGCACCCACTCCTGCAGGAAGCAACAGAAAAGTAACAAGGTGTAACAATATGTACCATGATATGACATGTTATGTTGGTGTTGAAAACGACGCGCCAGGAGGGGCGGGGCCCTCGGTGTCAAGGTGGTGGAGCGGCGCCGCCAGGCACCCACTCCTGCACAATGTGACGGAAAAGTAACAAGATGATGTAACAAGAGTGTAGCATGATATGACACGTTATATTGGTGTTGATTTGAGGCGTCACTGAAGGAGCCCTCGATGTCCAGGTGGTGGAACAGCTCGCCGCCAGGCACCCACTCCTGCACAACGTAACAGAACAGTAACAAGATCTAACCAACCATCAAATGAACATGACAGTTTGAGGGGGTGCTGCAGCTTCAAAAAGACACCAAAACACTGCTCTAATCAACTTCTGCTTTCATCTCAAGTGTTGCACTCGCCTGCAGCAGGTAGAGGCTTGTGGCGCCCTGGAAGGCGCCCACCAGCCCCACCGGTGCTGCAGCTCCCCCAGGACCCATCATGCGACACAAAGCTCACACATCACGAACCAACGTCAAAGCAGCAATGCCAGGTGGGACCTGCCAGCAGCGGCTCGTCGACGCGGCAGCTCCCAGCCAACAACAGAAGGAAGAAGAATGAGGCAACACTTCACTCTGGTGAAACACGCACCTGCAACAGGTAGAGGCTTGACGCGTCCTGGAATGCCCCAACCAGCCCAACTAAGAACGGGTGCTGCAGCTCCCCCAGGATGGCCCGCTCATTGACCACGTGCTCGATCTGCTTCGCCTCCACCAGTGGGGCCTTGTGCATCACCTGCGGGGAAATGACAGATGTTCCAAATCAAGTAGGCAGGCACGCGGCTGAGAAGGGTGTGTGCAGACGGGGCCCCTTGCTGAATCTGCTTCGCCTCCACCAGCGGCGCCTTGCGCATCACCTGCGACAAAGCAGATAACATGAGCATGGGCATGTCCGTCTTGACGTGCCGCACCACCCGCACCACCCGCACCACCCGCACCAGCCCAAGCATTACAACCAAAGAGACAGCCGCATGTTCTTTGTGCTGTAATTCAGTCACAGCTCACCTTGAGCGCAAACACTTCGTCTGTTTTGACAAGCCGCACCACTCGCACCAGCCCAAACCATACAACAAAGAGACAGCACACGTTGATCGTGCTGTAATTAAGCAATAGCTCACCTTGAGCGCAAACACCTCGTCTGTCCTGACATCTATCACCACCAGCACCAGCCCAAGTGACAGCCGCATTGTCTGTGTGCGTTGATCCAGCGCTAGCTCACCTTGAGCGCAAACACTTCATCTGTCTTGACATGCCGCACCACTCGCACCAGCCCAAACCAAACAACAAAGAGACAGCGCACGTTGATCGTGCTGTAATTCAGCAATAGCTCACCTTGAGTGCAAACACTTCGTCTGTCTTGACATGCCGCACCACCCGCACCAGCCCAAACCTCACAGCCAGGACACAGAAAAAATGCTCTTGGTGTTGTGTTTCAGCGACAGCTCACCTTCAGCGCGAACACTTCATCCTTCTTCACATCTCGCACCGGCCCAACCCCCACAGCCACACAGACAGTACGTGAACTTTGTGCAGTAATTCAGCAATAGCTCACCTTGAGCGCAAACACCTCGTCTGTCTTGACATGCCGCACCACTCGCACCAGCCCAAACTGCCCCGTGCCAATCACACGACGCAGCTCCAGATCCGCAAAGTCAATGTGCGTGCCCCGCGAATCCAGCCCAGCAACAGCAGTTGGCATGGCCTGCCCTGGGACTACTGCCCTCAGCCCGCCAGCCGCTTGCATCTGCTGCTGCTGCTGCAGCGCCAGCATCTGCTGCTGCTGCAGCTGCAGCTGCGCGAGCCCCGCCATGCGCTGCTGCTGCTGCTGCATGGCCACCTGTTGCTGCAGCAGCGCGTGCTGCTGCTCTGCTGCGGTGCGCTGCTGCTGCTGCTGCTGCTGCTGCTGGGCGCCGCGGTGGAGCAAGCCACCTGCAGCACGTCGCATACCAGCAGGGAGTTGCATATCAACAGATGTGCAAACCAGCAATCTAACAGGCTACGCATTGCAATCAAACCACGGCCTGCTCGAATAGCTTCCGATTCTATGATACTGTACATGGACGGCAGCCTGCAGTCTGTGCAGGAGCTGCACCCACACGCAACACAAGCACAGTAACACAGCCGTCACCCACCTGGTGCGCCCAGTGCCCTTGTTATGCTGGCCAGCTCGAAGCAGATGACAACTGTCCCCGGTGACCGCGCCACCAGGTGTGCTTGCAGCGGCGCAGCAGGGGCACACAGCACCGCCTCATTGTACAGCCCCCCAGCCAACAGCCTGCCAGCAGCAAGCTGCTCCGCCTGATGCACATCGACCTCTGTTGTATCCGCAGGAAGTTGCACACTCGTCGGCAGCAGCAGCACCTCGCCGGTTCGCACGAGGTAGAAGGCTGTAGCGGGTGCTGTGGGTTGTGCGATTGCGATCACTTCGCCGGGGCTGTAGCGGATGGGATCGCCGGCATCTACGATTGCTGCTAGATCCTCCTCGCGCAGGGCCTGAGTAATGCAGGTTTGGGAGTGGCAGGGGCAATGGCAACGGGGAGTGAGATTTGAGTTGGCAGGAGGCAAAGGGAATGGAAACGGAATGAGACAAGCTGTGTTGTGTCTTGATGTGAGCAGCTCTCCGCATCTACAATTGCTGCTAGCTCCTCCTCGCGCAGCCCCTGCAGTGGGAAACAGCAGTTCTTTGAAGCCAGGAACAATGATGATGACGGTGCCACACAAAATGCGGCGTGTTCACTGGAAGGACCTGCTTACAGTTGCAACGCCGCGCGCAGTCTGCACCCACGACTGCCAAAGATGGAATGACTGCCAAAGGTAGTACCGGTGTGATCCAGCTGTGCCAGCATCTAAGGCGCGTCCAACAGCGTCTTGAGCGTTTGGAGCAAGATGCACCACCTCCTGACACCATAGCCAGCCAGCTTGATATCATAGCACCCACCTGCAGGCTCCTGCACTGCCGCAGCGCAGCCAGCACCTGCCCCCTGCTGGCCAGCCCGCTGCCCACCGCGCCCAGGAAGCCGTCCAGCTGGCGGCGTGGCAGCGACAGCACGTGCGCAATCTCGCTGGCCACGCGCACCTGCATACAGCACGTGAGCGACATGCATTGTGTGAACAACATGCATAGCACCACCATCACGATCAAGACAACTGTACAAGAATGCAACTGGCACGCTGAACACAAGAGCTGCAGGGTTGTCGTGAATACAAACATGCTGGCGCGGTCGGTAATAGCAGCAAGGTTTGCTTACTGAACCCCTGCTGTACAACCCTCACGGCAGCAGCTCTCGCAGATGTTTTGGTTCGCCCTCAACAATTCGTAAAACAGGATCTGTAAGCCTTACCGTGTAGGCGCTGCGCGTGATGGCGTCCAGGCAGGCGTCCCCAAAGAAGGTGAAGCCGCCAGCTTCCCGCAACATACAAACTCGACACAACCACCATCCCTGATTTTATCAACCATACTGGCGCTGCCAATACCAGCAGCAGTACTCGCTGCTTGTCCACAGAGACCACATCAGAAGAATAGCCTTGCATTGCATTGCCCTCATCACGTCACAACACAGAGTTCGTAAACATTTCTGTACGCCTTACCGTGTAGGCACTGCGCGTGATGGCGTCCAGGCAGGCGTCCCCAAAGAATGTGAAGCCGCCAGCTTCCCGCACGAAGGCTGTGTCAGTGACGGTGCTGCCGTCTGGCGCCAGCAGCTGCACCTCGCCCATCTTGACCACAAATATCTTCTCGATCTGCAGTTGCACATCAGCGCCATACAAAGATCATGTTGTGGGTTATGCAACCAGGTCGCACCGGCAGCTGCACCTCACCCATCCTGACAAGGAATACTATTCGATCTGCAGTTGCAGAAGCTGAGTCCATACGACTGCTGGCAGATAAAACTGGAGCATACAATTGCAGCAGCGCTGCAGCTCACCGGTTCCCCTTGGTTCACGATGGTGTCGCCTTGGTACAGCTCCTGCCGCGCCTCAAACCTGCAGCCATGCAACGCAAGCAGACCAGCAGAAGCATCTTTTGCACAGAACAGCTTTATGCGTTGCAACTGCAGCTGAAGGTGCGTGCAATCAAGCACTGCCGATTGAAGCACGCCAGGGACTGCCGCGCTCCCGCCCATACGTATGTGCTGAGCAGAAACTCAGCCGCAGACAGTGAGCAGCAAGCCGGCCGTGTGTACGTGTCCCCACCCACAGCAAAAACATGCCAGCAAAGCGAAACGCGAACCAGAAGCCATTCATTGTTAGCAGAGAACTGCTGTAACCAAACACAGTCTAGAGTGGAGATCAACGCCGCCGCTTACCTGTCAAAGATGTGCTCCATTTGCTCCTGCTTCAACTTCTTGAAGGCAGGCAACGCCTTGAGCACTGCACTCACAGCGTCATAGTCCAGCATCCACGCCAGCAGAGGGTTGTCCAGATCCAAAAAGTCGCGCTTGCGCAGCACCACCACCTGCGGCACAGCAGCGAGTGTGACAAAATGACACATTATGTGACAGTTGTTGCAGCAAAGCAGCAAGCATCGGCGGCACATGGTTGTCCACATCCCAGAAGTCGCGCTTGCGCAGCACCACCACCTGCGGTTGGGTGTATAACAGCGGGTAAGGTTGAGCAACAGAGGCTAGAACAAAGCAGAGGGGCGTGAGCAGGTTGTCAAGTGCCTGGCGCAGCACAGCCCATGTCGCAATCCAACGACGCGCTGCGCACCAGCACGACAAGACGCTGCTGCAGGGATTTCATAAAAATGACGATAACAACAAAGTAATTGCGCACCTGCACGTGCCCTTGCGCCACGCAGTCTGCGCTGCGCAGCTTGCCGTTTATACAACAAAAAAGCCATGCAACAAGCCATACTGACAACGGACGTGAAACTGCATTGCGCACCTGCACGCGCCCTTGCGCCACGCAGTCCGCGCTGCGCAGCTTGTCGTTGATCACGGAGCGCTCGCCCACAAACTGGCCGCGCCCCAGCACCGCCACCTCGATGCGCCCGCCCTTGGCGTCAGGGACCAGCACCCGCACCTGCAGCGACAGAAAGTGCAGTGCAAGAGAGTTTGCAAAGGGACACCGGGTTGTGGGGTAAGACGACATGCGCCATGCAGTGTGTGGCCGCCCTTGGCGTCAGGCACCAGCACACAAACCTGCGGCAACAGAGAGAACAACACAAGGGGGTTAACAAGGGGTTTACAAAGGGCTCAGACACCATGGTTTAGGGTTGGGGGCATGGCTCAAGCAGGGTGAGCCCGCCGTTGGCGTCTGGCACCCGCACCTGTAAAGAGGGAATGGACAGCGCAATAAAAAAAGTAGGTGCAGATGCTGCTCCCTATCACCCTTGAAAGTCAGCGATCGGGTCACCAATTATTGACTTTCCAGGACTTGTAGAGAAGGAAGGGTGATTAAGAGCAGCATCTGCACCTACATTTATGCTCGAAGCCGAGCACGTAACTACGCTGCGAAGGCTGCAAGCACACTGCAAACACGCAGGCTCAACACACTTGCCTTGCCGTATCTGATCAGGTACATCTCATCACCGCGCTCCCCGTATCGGATGAGCGCCTCTGCGTCCGCGTAGATGCGCTCTGGCATGCGCCCCGCCACGCGCAGCAGATCGTTATCCGACAGACCTTTCAGCAGCGGCACCTGCGGGCACATGGTGTGGCGCAAAAAAAACATGCCGTCAAATACACAGCGCCATAGCTCATACCAGGCGATGTCTCACGATTGGCTTGCAGCACATGGCGGCGGTACGGCATGCATTGCCGCTTTCGCGGGCTTCTACGCGCTGGGCTTTGCTCCTGGACTGTACTCCCTCAAGCGACATGCGAGAGCTGAGTCAGCTTTCAGAAGCCCACCTTGCGCACGAAGCGCAGCGTGCGCGCGCCCTGCGCGTGCCGCATCACGAAGCGCAGGAAGGTGGCCCTGTCCATGGCCCACAGCACCACATCACTCGCTTCTTGCAACTGCCGCACACATGCAAGCACTCCCACCTCTGCTGTTCACCACAATCCTTCAGCATCGCCCCAGGCGCCCGACGCTGTTGTGAACTGCGCCACAGAAGAGTGTTGCAGAACTCTCGCCTTGCGCACGAAGCGCAGCGTGCCCGCGCCCTGCGCGTAGCGCATCACGAAGCGCAGGAAGGTTGCTCTGCCCATGGCCCACAGCACCACATCGCTGGCCGCCACCACGCTGGCTGTGCGAGGGCTGTTGAAGAGTACACAACATGCATGCACATCATCTCCACAACCGCCTCCGCCCCGGGTCGTGTTTTTAACCAGCAGCTCCTGTGGCGCTGTGAGCTGCGCCAAATCAACTGCAGACAACCCCGATTCTCACCTTGCGCACGAAGCGCAGCGTGCGCGCGCCCTGCGCGTGCCGCATCACAAAGCGCAGGAAGGTGGCTCTGTCCATGGCCCACAGCACCACATCGCTCGCCGCCACCACGCTGGCTGTGCGGGGGCTGTTGAAGAGCAGCGCCACGTCACCAAAGACCCAGCCGGGGTGCTGCGGGATGCGCACCGCGTTGCCCTCCACGCGCATCGCCTCCTCCGCGCCTGCATGTGCATGTGACGTAATCTCAATAATGATTCAAACATATTACTGCATTGATGCGCACCGCGTTGCCCTCCACACGCATCGCCTCCTCCGCACCTGCACGTGCATGTGACGGGAATGATGGTTACAAAGCAAAGATATGACGATATAGATGTACAACCTTTGCCATCCACACGCATCGCCTCCTCTGCGCCTGCATGTGCATGGATGTGTGGAGTGCAAGTTGGTTTGCAATGGTTTACAAACGCAGTGGTAGGTAGGTGTCCTGGAGTGGGATGTAGAGGTGTTGCCCTCTGCGCGCAAAGCCTGAACCGCGCTTGCACTCGCAGCCAACAAGCAAGGAGCAGAATGAAGGCAATATAAACCAACAACCAGCTTATCGTGCTTTGCTGAGGCGTCCAAGCCCCCGTGATGACCACCTCTGCCGCTGCACTGGCTGATGCTGTGCTATTCAAAAAGCAGTTGGAACGCAGGGTGCATAAAGGTACCCACCGTGCTTTGCTGAGGCGTCCAGGCCTCCTATGATGACCACCTCTGTGCTGCCGCTCTGCAACATCATGCTGCGCTATCTACTGTTGCTGTCCAGGTGTCTACTGAACGCATACATGCACTTGAACTCGCCGTGCTTGGCGTCGCATACACACCGTGCACATGACCACCACCTGGCTGATGCTGCACTATACCGAGAGCAGTCACAACGCAGTCTGTACAGTCTGCAACCAGCTGCTCACCGTGCTTTACTGAGGCGTCCAGGCCTCCCATGATGACCACCTCTGCGCTGCCGCTCTGCAGGATGATGCTGTGCTACATCAAAAGCAGTCGCAACGCAACTGCACTCAGCTGCTCACCGTGCTTTGCTGATGCGTCCAGGCCTCCCATGATGACGACTTCAGCGCTGCCGCTCTGTAGGAAGTACATGCAGTCCTCCGCGCAGGGCAGGCTGTTCTGCTGGATGATGGTCGCGCCAGCAGGGAACGTCACGCAGAACATGCGCTGCACCGTCTGCACACATGACAAACACCACACCAATGACAATAGGTTAGCGCAGTCGGCTCATGATAACCTACATCCCTCAACTGCTGTTGCTGCTGCCGCTGCTGTTGCGGCTGTCTGTTTAGCTATCACTCGCAACAAATGGTATACCCCAATGGCCAGTGATCACCCGACCCAGCGCATAAGCAGCAAGCCGGCACTCGTCAACCAACTGCTGCTGCTGCTACCGCCGCTGCTGCTGCTGCTGCCCCAGCCATGCTTCGACGTCGTAGCGATGGGGAATACCTGGCAAACGGGTCAACCTGTGGTTGTCAATATCCACGCACCTCCAGCAGCAGGTTGTCGGGGATGCCCTTAAACACAAAGTTGCGCTGCAGCGCCTCCAAGATCACAGCAGCCACCTCGGGAGGCTTGGCGGTGGCGGAGCGGCCAGACACGTCCAGCCTGCAGCGCAGCAGCAACAAGACATACACGACGTGCCAATTTGAGTAATTTGAGCGCAGGCATGTGAAGCAGTCTGCAAGTGCCACGTTGGGAGGCTTGGCGTTGGCGGAGCGGCCAGACACGTCCAGCCTGCAGCACAGAACAATGCAGTGCGAAAATGAGATATACACAGGCACATGCACGTGCCACCTCAGGAGGCTGGGAGGTGGCGGAGCGCCCTGAGACCTCCAGCCTGCGAGCAACGCAGTGGGCCACCGCAGCACACAACTATCCAGTGCGAGGGGGATAGGAAATGCACAGCATGCGCATGCATAGCAGCTTGAACATGCTACCTAGGTCACATTACAAGGTGCCGCCAATCGCAGTCCTCATTGTTGTGCTTGCTCATGATGACATGTCTTCCAGAGCAAGCACAACAATGCGGAATGCGCTTGTAACGCAGCTTGAGGCAGGTTTGAAGGACCTTAAATACGACACGCCCCGCGCACCTACTGCAGCGCCTGGCACGCAGGCTAGCTTAACAGCATGCCAGGCGCCGAACAAACTGGAACATCACCCACTGTTGAGCAGCTGCGCTAGCAGAGCACTGCCTCACCTGCCCACATCACGCTCCATTGCTGCCAGCTCTGTTTCATCATCCTCGCTGTCGCTAACTGCAACTGCATTGTCTCATCGCCCTTGCTATCGCTCAACAAAGGCAAAACATCAGCAGCTGTTGAGCAGCTGCGCTAGCAGAGCACTGTCTCACCTGCCCACGTCCCGCTCCATTGCTGCCAGCTCTGTTTCATCATCCTCTCTGTCGCTGGAACAACAAATGCAAAGCATCAATTTTAACTGGACGGCAGCTGCGCCAGCACCGCATTGCTGCAGCACTTCCCCACTTACCTGCCCACATCGCGCTCCATTGCTGCCAGCTCCGTTTCATCATCCTCGCTGTCACTAACAGCATCAATGCCGCGCCTCTTATCCTCTGCCACCAGCGGCCCACCAACCACCATCTTCCTGATCTGGTCACGCACGGCCTGCAGGAACAAAAATGACAGTTATAACACATGTTATGAATGTGTGACAAGCCGCATGTCGCGCATCTGCAAGTCAGCATGTGCTGTGCCAGTGAACATGGAGTGACTGCACTGACAAAGGACCTGCTGTGGGACGCTGAATCAGGTGGCTTGTCTGTGAGTGGCTACAGAATGACTCGCAGTGCACCACACATGGCAGCGGGACATGCGGTGGCCGCAGGTTGGCCAGCCTGCTGACAAAACGACCATGTGCAGCATAGTTGCGGCAGTGCATACACACACAGTGTGTGCCAGCGACTCATGCCGTACACGCAGGGATGCACCCGCACCCTTCAGCAGCTTGGCTTCCCTCTCTGCTGTTTGCTGTGTGAGATAAACGTGCAGAGCTGCACACACCACACCACCTGCTATCGCTGAAGCCTACCTCTGAGCCGGCAGCAGCACGGCGCGTCTTTGCCGCTCGCTCCTTATCTTTTGGCTGGTGTCCCCCGATGCCAGAGCCCCCAGAGCCTCCAACTGTTGACGCAGCTGCAGGCGCAGCAGCGCCAGCGCTGCTGCCGCCATCTGCTGCTGCTGCGGGTGCTGCCTCGGGCGCAACAGATGGCCTTGCTGCTGATGATGCTACTGCTGGCATGCTGGGTGCTGTGGGTGCTGCAGGTGCAGCTGGCGCTGCTTCCCCATTTGCTGCGCTTGCAGGAGCGCTTGCAGGAACAGCGCTTGCAGGAACAGCTGTAGGCTTTGCAGGAACTTGGGGCGGCTCCAGCTGCTGCTGGGGCTGCTGCACAGATGCAGCTGCTGCTGGCTGCTTGGGAGGCTGCTGCATGTCAGGCCAGGGAATACAGAGCAGCACAAGCAGTGCACGTTGTCAGTCGAGGGCAACACACTCTGGGATACTTCAAGGTACACAGGTTGTATGAACAGGCAGGGTTGACCGGCAGCATGCGTCGATGGTGCGCACGGATAACTTGCTGCGAGTAGGTAGCGATGGGCAGTCTGTCATGCACTGTATGCGGTATGCTTTTGACAACGCTGCATGTGCTGCCTTTGCTGCGGAACAGCACAATGCACAGCTGGCACAGCCATCGCAAAGAACGTGCTGCAGCGACGCCACCAGAAGCGGGACTAGTGCACAGGTTCTAATTAGCAGCAAGCAGGGGCATAGAGGTCTCGCACAACACGCGTGCTGCAGCGCGCCTGCCTGCGCTAGCATCAGTACTGTTGCTGCTGTGATTGGTCGCTTCAAGCATGATGGACGATGTAGAGATGTGGTTATACCAAACATTACTGCTGACTAACATCTGCAGATGCTGTTGGTCACAGCTGCAGGTGCCATTTGCCTCACCTGAGCATCAGGCACAGCTGCTGGTGATGGTGACGCAGCTACAGCTGCAGCTGTAGATGACTGAGCCCCGCCCCCTGGCTTCGCTGGCCTGCACACACACCAATATTTTAGCTCTCGCTGCCTGATCCAAGGCGCTGTGTTGCCTGTCACTCTCGAAACCAGGCGTTCTGCTGGAGAGAGACAGCACAGTAGGCATGGGCAGATCAAGCCCAACACGCCACCTACCCCGCGTTGCCAGTCGCAATCATAGCTCCCGATTCACCCTGAGCACCCGGCGGATCTGCTCGGCTTTGCGTACAGCCCATGGGCTCCTCCTTCTCCTTGCGCTTGTCCTTATGCAAGCGCCAAAGCTTGGAGAGCCCCACCTTGTCTGATTTTCCGAAACAACCGCGGGTCAAACGTGGGGCTACGGCCCCTCACGCTGCAAGCGGTGCACAGGAGTGGACGCTCAAGCCCTCAAGACGAAGTCGCAACGAAATCGCAGAATTCAGGAATGTAACCTCTGATAGTAAGCATACCAGAACGGATCAACATCACAGAAGACGTAACGCCGCTGATCAATCAAGTGAAGGTTAGTCAGCAGCAAGCAGTGTCAGGTGCTGTCTCAAACCAGGTTTGCCATACAGGGTATGTGTTCGCCAAGATGAAACGCCCGGCACATTACTCGTCATTTGCCTTATTTTCTTGAAACTGGCTTAGCGCAGACCGGTTGAAATTTGAGGGTGCTGACTAGGCTTGCAGCTGGGCGCACAGTACTGGTAATCACATCATGATGGTGCTACACAAGTATGTGCCAGCTCGAAAGCAACCAAACTCTCAACAATGTAAATTAAAATAGGCTTAGTTGTCAGTCAGAACGGCAAGGTGCACACACGGAGGAAGCGTGCAGATGTGTCTTTGTACAGCAGCCAGCTAGGCCAGCTGTCACAGCTGCGCTTTTGCCAATGCCATAAGCTCGGTACCAAAAGACTGCTTCACTCTCACCCATAATCAGCATATCTTGCTGAAAGGCTGATTTTCAAGGTTGGCACTCGCACGAGTTGCTGCCTGGCACAGGCTAAAAACATTGGCAGCCCAGCTGGCAAATTTTGAAGCATCAGAGACCATGCAGCAGATGCACAAACTCTAGTGCGTCTTACTTAACCCATATGCCACGTAAGTAATTTAGCGGGCATAGCGTTGATGCAGCTGCTGATGGCCCACAGCTGATGCCAGGCTGCAGGACTGGTGCCAGTTTACTTGTACTAGACTGGACGTTTGCGTAGAGCGCCAATGACCACTGCTGATGCCACCAGCAATACTAATTAATACGTTTGTTCTTTCTATTGTTGGAAAGCGGTCAGACCTCCCTCACTGTGCCCCACACAACCAGTGATGTCCGAAAGTGACACGGCACATGTGCAGGGCGCCAGTCGCGCTGTGCCTTGTCTTACGCTTGGTGTTTGGACTGGTTGATGTTGAAGTTTGATCAAGCTTGCTGCATACACAGTAGTCGTTTGGTCAGATCACAAGTTACTGTTCATTGCACGCCCCCACCGCCTACCCAACTGTCTGCCTGCACGCCACGCCTGCTCGACCAGCCCAGCTAGCAGCAGCACCAGCGAATGTCCGACACGGAGGAGACGCAGCTGCCCACGCCCGTGATCGTTGAATACGATCCTGTCACAGGGGTACCTGCTGAGTTCAATGAGTTCCTGCCAAAGGACTGCGATGAATACAAGCGATGGAAGGCCGCTCAGGCCGGCCCAGAGGCACTAGCAGCACTCACACTAAAAGACAAGCACGGCAACGAGATAGAGAAGCAGCTGCCGGGGGGCAAGGTCAAGAAGAAGCAGAAGGCACAGGTGCGGCGCCGCTGCTGTTGATGCGCTGCGGCATGCTGCTGGCTTCATGCATGCTGCATTGCAACCTAAGTAGTTACTGGCATCAGAAACCCTCAAGTGATAACCGCAGCAGGCATTCAGGGTGTCAACATTGATGTTCAGCAGCTGCGCACTGTTATCACAGCAACAAGGGGATAGCAGCGAGCAGTGCGGGGCTGATGATGGCTGCAGCAGCAGCAGCAGGTGCAGCAGCTGTGGTTCCAACAAAACAAGTATCCCCACACTGGTGCCTCCAGTGTAACCAGCACACACCGCACACATTAAGATGTCCTCTGGAGTCAGAGCAACAGGCGCAGCAGCAAACTGCATTGCAACAGCCCAAGCAGCCTTATTCACAACTCATTACTCAAGCGCATTCCTCTTCTGGTCACCAGGTGGTGCTCGAGAGCCACACGCGCAACAAGAAGAAGTGTGTCACCACAGTCACCGGGCTGGAAGGCTTCGGCGTGAAGCTCTCAGAGGCGGCCAAGCTCTTCGGCAAGAAGTTCGCATGTGGAGCTTCTGTCGTGAAGAACGCCACAGGCACGGAGCAGATAGACATGCAGGTGGGAGCAGGGCTGACGGAATATGAATGGGCCAGTGAGCAGCCCGCAAGAAAGGGAGGATAGTGGGACGTTTGAATGCCGAGCTTCAGTGGTGAATCATGTCAGCGGCACGGAGCAGATCGACATGCAGGTGGGCGCTGGGTTCGAAAGCAACGACCAGACCAGTGGGGAAGCGGCAAGGAAGGCAGCGTAGTGAGAGGTCTGCATTCGGGGCGTCGGTGATTCATTGCTCCACAGGCGTGGAGCAGAGATGCAACTGCGGCATTGCATGGGCAACCTTGCAATATGTTAACAAATGCACGTATCCACTGGAACTGAGGGTTTCCTGCTGCCGCTCCTGCTGCTGCTGCTGCAAGGCGAGTTTGTGACAAGCTGGCTGAGCTGGTCATCAAGACGTACGGCCCTCACGCTTTGCTGCCACTGCTGCTGCTGGTGCTGCTGCTGCTGCTGCTGCTGCTGCAGGGCGAGTTTGTGGACAAGCTGGCTGAGCTGGTCATCAAGACGTACGGCTCCAGCCACAAGATCGGCAAGGGCGACGTCTTCTTCATCCAGGACAAGCGCAAGGTGGCCTTCTTCGATGAGGAGAGCGGCGAGGACGAGTAGCTGTGCTTTTAGCCTGACTGGTGTGCTTTATGCGCAGCTGGCAGGTGCTGTTGCTCTGGCAGTCACTGGCAATGAGCCAGGACAAGCACAGGGTGGCCTTCTTTGATGAGGAGAGCGGCGACGATGAATAGTGTGTAGGCTTTGACAGCAGCTGGTTTGGCAGGTGTTGGCGCTCTTGGCGCTTACTGGGAGTAATCCAGGACAAGCGCAAGGTGGCCTTCTGTGATGAGGAGAGCGGGGAGGATGAGTAGGAAGCTAATTTCCAAAGCAGCTGTTGTGGGGTCATCTACCTGGATTCTACTGGCAGCCACGGAATGCGGCCGCAGTGAAATGACAGCTGCTCTAGCGCAGCAGAAAGGGCTGAAAGCTCGCACAGCTGCAGCTGCGCAGTGGAGTGGGCAGCTGCTGCATTGCAGCAGTGTTGTGCATGCACAGCAGGCGGCGGCCACTCTGCTTATCCCCAGGCTGCACACAGCTAGCCAGTTTATTAAGCTTGAAGCGTTTTCGTTGGTGGCTTTGGGTCTTCTTCTGTATCGCCCTGTGGCCTTCTGTTTACAGCAGCGGCAACATGCAAGTTGTAGCCGCAAAGAACTCTGTGCATGGCAGGTTGCAGCCGCAGAGACTCCTGCGCATCTGCTTTGTGGTGCTGTGCTTGTTTTGCGGCCCTGCCACTGCTGCTGAGCGCTGCAGCGGTGACGTGGTGTGCTGCAGCAACAGGTGCACGGATATGCCGCAGCAAGCAGGTGCAGGCGTGTTGCTAGGGGCGTTTGTGCGTGGTGCATTGAATGGTCTGCTACTGCAGCCTAAATGTCGGCTTGGTGTCGTCGGACTTGTGGTTGGTCAGCGTGTGCAGCTGCCCACTGGTGACTCTGCACAGTGTGGCATGTCAGGGTTGCCTAACAGTGGTTCTTACTGGTGCTGGTGCGTCGCTGTGGCATGCTGACGGCCAACAGCCTGCTGACTAAGGTTTTGACTGTCGTCCTGGCGAAGGCAACATGCATGGATTGCTGTAGCGCAAGTGACAACCCAGCATGTTGCTTGACCGGCAGCATGCATTTTGCACTCAATGCACAGGTTGTTGCTGCACCCCACTGGCACATCACCATCACTCTGAGGAACCCGGTTTTTCAGAATGTTACAGACTAGTTTCAGACCAGGTTCAGACCAGGTTCAGACCAGCACAGCATTGTCTGAACTATGTCTGAATGATGTCAGGTGTTTGTCTGAACCGGAGGGTCTGAACCAGTCTGAAGTAACTAAATCTTCAGGTATGTCACCTGGTCTGGCAAAATTCAGAACTGTTCAGAACCGTTCAGAGTGTTACATGTTCAGACATTGACAGATATATTTCAGACTGCTGTCAGAGCAAGGCTGTTCAGACCTGACATCTGACACCGTTGTGAAAATCAATAAGAGGTGCATACCATAGCCCCTCCCATGCTGTCACCACTCCCATGCTACTACCCAACTCACATGCTTCGACACCTCTCAATTGGCAACAAAAGCCTGCCATATAGGTTTACAAATACAAAGCCTGCCATATAGATTTACAAATACAAAGTCTGCTCCCAAGCGACCGATGGCCAGCTAGGCTGGCAATGCACCAACCTGAACGTTTGCCAGGTGTGATGCACCACTGAACAGCAAAGCTATCACTGCCACAGACACAACACAACTATCGGTGCTTTTGCTTCTTGCAATCACGCTGCCCAGCGGGCGAGTTGCTGGTGCGCTTGCCGCTACCCGGGGACTTTGGAGACTGCGCATGTGCATGTTGTTGACAGGATCATGCATCAGGCATATGCCCAGCAGCGAGTGTGCTGCACTGCATGTATGTTACATGTTACGACATGACAGCGAGGCTGCTTTGGGCAGCATGCAGGCACTGCGCAGTGGAAAGGCATGTGTAGCGGCACACAGCTGTGCAGAGCATGCCTGCAGTGAAAACCTGTGTGACAGACAGCCGCTTCGGGTGTGGCAGCGTTGGTGCTGCCCGGCGGTTGAAGCCGCGCTCTTTGCAATTCAAATGCAAGTTGCGTCTTCAGCATGCAAGTGCATGGCATTATTATTATTTTTATTATTATTATTCTTATTAAGTGCATGGCATGTGCTGAAAATGGCTGCCGTCACAGTGCCACAGTGTGTTACAGTGTGTGCTGCACCGCTCCAGGTAAACAAGCGCAACGACAGATATCATGTTCCAAAGCAAGCATTAAGTCGCGCCATTGCATTTGTCAATGGACACAGCCTGCGGGCCCCTCAGGCTGTAACGGTCGGAACTTGAAGTTCAGCCAATGGCAAGCAGGAACAACTGCCTGCACACCCTCAGTCATACTCTAGCCATGCAATACGCAACAATCAGCAGGACCATGGATGCACTGTCGTTGCTGGTGGCCCTGCCGTTCACCAAGCCTGGTTGCTCACACATCCTGCATGAACACATAACCAAAGTTGTCCATCCCGCTTGCCGCATAGAAGGCATGCGCGCCTGTGCGCTGCTTGCCGCTGACTAGCCACAGCTTACTGCACTGCTGCGCTGCTGCCTGCTCTTTCAGCCAGTGTAGCAGTGCCTGGCCATGACCACATGCGCGATGTTCAGAGTCTACGACAAGATCTGTGTGCAACAGGTGTGGCAAGCGGGCAGCAGGGCACACACACCATATGTGGTCCACCAAACACTGTGTCTGTCAAGCTGCCGCAGCTGGCATTGTGTTACAGAATACTGGGGCAGCACGTTGCTGCACAGCCGCAGCTGCAGGGCTCGCTGCACTCTGCGGGCACAACTAACCAGCAGCCTGCTGGTTAGTCTATTGCCTGAGGTAATGGACGGAGCGCCTGGCTACTGTCGGCATCACCACAGCAACCTGCCAGCTGCGGAGTTCTGGATCTGGTCAAGCAGCAGCAAGCATTGCAGCAGGCAGCTCACCATATACATACAGCTCTTTGCCATTAGCGAGGGACTCCCCTATCCTGTAGCCTGCTACGGCAACAACGGAGCCTGTTTCCTGCAGCACCATGCTGGCCAGCTGATAGCGCTCCTGCTGCTGCAGCCGCTGTACTGTAGTGACAAAAGTATCTGCATCTGCCATCCAGGGCTGATCCAAGCGCAGTTGCTTCATCACTGGATAACAGGCTGCTATTTCTGGCTTGCAGGTGGCTAGCCTGACCTGCATGCCCTTGCTGCTGCTACGACTGCTCAGACCACCGGGTCGAACCAAAGGCTTAGACGTGTGGTCTGAATCTAGTCGTTTGTACTCATGCCCTAAACCAGCAGGATACGGGTAGCGGTCACATAGTAGTGCTGCACCCCTGTTGCTGCTGCTGCCAACTGGGCAAACTCAGTGTCCGAGTTGCGATGACTGAGTCTGACGCTGCGATTAGCACACCCAATAGTACATTATGAACGAAAAATCACCGTTTGATGCTAAGCAGCGCAACTGCTGCACAAAGAGACGCGCTTGTCACTTGTCCTTGTCACAGCGATTTGAACTGAACAATGTCTGCCAGACCGAGAACAGGTACTACAGCAAGGAACTATACGATACGCTCACTGAAGACTACATTCCGGTGCATCTGACCAGAGACATTATAGTTTGAGCCAGAGTTTGCAACGTGGCCCAAGTCCGCTGTCTCTGCGGAGCTCTGCTCAATCAGTTTGTACAATTCAGCATAATTATCTATTTTAGTGGCAGTGGTCGGAACTCGAGCAGTGGTGAGTTTTGGATGCTGTTGTGGAGCAAGCAACAGTGAGGGCGAGCACACATCAGCAACGTCGAGCTAAATACGCTGCATTAAATCGCACATGAACGTACGATTGCAATGTTCAAGAACTAAGCATTGCGATGGGGTGCTGCCTGGAACAATGCAGCACACCACCCTCAGCAGCAGCACTTGATGAAAACTTCTACCCACCTCTAGCCATGTATGCTTGTGCTGATGCAGGGCAGCTGAGCAGCAATGGACGGCCAAGTAACGCGGCGTGAGAGCCGCATACCAAAGCTGCCGCCAGCAGCAACTGGCCGGCCGCTGGCAGAAAAGGTATGCTGCTGCTTGGCACGTCCAGCTGTTGGAGCAGCGCATGCACACATTTGCCAAGTTTGACTTGTATGTTGCTGCATGTTATGCCGTTGGCAACCGTGCTCTCACAGCTGATATCCTAGCAATGCCTGCTGTGTCCACAGCACAGTGCAGCGCATGCACCCAGACACTTGCACATATTTATCTATCCGCTTGATTGTAGTCAAACGTCATGGAGCGCAAGCGGCGTGGAGCTCCTTTAGACGGCATTCCAGAGGCAAAGCGTGCCGTGCGTGGGGTCTCCGCAACCTCTGCAGCAGCAGCAGCAGCAGCACCCACTGCAGCAGATGCTGCAGCTAAGCCAGAGGAGAGCTGGGAGGACATTGCAGAGAGGACAGGCATGTCAGTCGAGGACTTGCTGACTAAGAAGCTTACCTTCAAAAAGGGCACGCTTCCTGCAAAGAAGCTGGAAGAGATGGGGCCAATGATCAAGGAGCTCAAGTGAGTACCGAAGTCATGCTTGCAGCTGTGCGCCTCGCGCTACATGTCGCTTCAACTGCAGCGTGCCCAGCTGCAGTTGCTGCAGGACTGCATGCTGCGATGGCTATCATGGTCCATGTTTATGTTGGATGCGCACTGAACACAGCAAAGTTGGCCATACAGTTGCAGCAAGTACAGCAGCCTCATTATGCAAGTGTACGTGGGAGCCTGATGTGCTGCTGCCTGCTGCTCTCCCTGCATGCCTGCAGGGCCCTGGGCTGGCACCTGCTGCAGGGCAAGGGCAAGGCAGACATGGATGCTAAGCAGTGGGAGCAGGATGCAGCTGAGAAGCAGCAGCGCATCGCTGAGCTGGAGGCAGAGCTCAGCAAGCTGCAGCAGGAGCTGCAGCAGCAGATCAACAGCCACGAGGTATGGGAGCAGCTGGCTGGCGTGGCAGCACTGGCTGCAAATTGCTCGTCTTTTGCCATGTTGGTGGCGTGTTGCGCTGATGTGCAGGATGTGGGAAACAAGAAAAAGCCGAGCACTGCTTGTCTAGGGGTACAATCACCTGCAGCAGGCATGTGTCGGCAGCTGGGGGCACTTTGATGTAGCCATGCTGTGCACTGCCGTGCGCACCACATCGTCAGCTCCTGCAACAATGTAACATGCAGCACAGCCCTTGACAACAAACCCCTGTCGACGAACCCAACCTGGTGCCGCCCCCTGCGCAGGCTGCGATGATGCAGGCAGAGGCGCGCGCAGCGCAGCTGCAGCAGCAGCTGGTGGAGGCTGAGTCTCGCGTGGCTGCTGGTGGTGAGGAGGTGGCTGGGCTGCAGAAGCAGCTGGAGGGCGTGCAGGCGGAGCTGGAGAAGACTGCTGCAAGCCTGGCAGAAAAGGAGGCAAAGGTGGGGCGTAGGTTGCCGTGCAGCGCCCTATGCACTCAGATACCTGATGTGACTTAGTTGCGTACGTGCATGATGTACACGCAGAGGCGCAGCTGTGCTGCTGCACAGATGCAAGCACGTGTATGTTTGGCAGGAGATGCACACACATGCACCTCACAGATTCAAGCCGCTTCAAAACGCCTGCAGCTGCAGTTTCATGTAAACTCAGCACCTGCAACTGCTTGAGACATATATACTCTGGTTTGTGGGTTGTGGTGCTTGCAGGTGAAGGAGATGGAGGATGTGGTGCGCCAGAGCCAGGCGTACGCCTCCACGCTGCAGGCATACAACACCAGCCTGCAGGGAGACGTGCAGGTGCGTGCTGCGGCACCATGGCAAAGGCATGTGAAGCAGCTGATCTGCAGCTGCACACCAGTGAAAGCTGCAACGCCATTATGTTGCAGTGTGACACAGCTGTGGGCTCAGCATGAACAGCAGCTGCTGACAGCTACATGCACTGGCAGAGTTTGGCTACCAACCTTGCTAGCTGCGGCTGGTGATGTTCACCACCTGCCGCTCATACTCAAACAGCTGCTGCTCATGACCCTGCGTGGCGTGCACAGAAAGTGCTGTGTCCTACATCCCTGCGCCCTGCTGATGCGCTGCATGCCTGTGCTCATGCGCAGATCGAGAAGGGCCGCCGCGACGAGCTGGCGCGTGAGAAGGACGCGCTGCAGGGCCAAGTGGCTGAGCTGGGCGGCATGGTCAAGAGCCAGGAGCGGCTGCTGGAGCTGGAGAAGGTGCGTTCGTGTTTGTCTGTTGAGTGTGTTTGTGTCTGCCAGTCTAGTGTAGCGATTCGCTTGCGGGACTGCTGCGCTGCTGTGTGCATAGTAATCTGCGCCTGCAGGAGCAATGTAAGCAGCTGTGCAAGCAACACAACAGGCTTGCAAGACACTGCATGATGCTGCTGCCTTGTGTGCACTTCATGTACGCCTGCAGGATCAATGCAAGAAGCTGCGTGAGGAGCGCGAGGGTGCGCTGCGCGACCTGGCGGTGCTGCGCTGCGACGTGGAGGCGGGCCGCAGCGAGCGGGAGCGGCTGGCCGCAGAGCTCAAGGAGGCGCGCGAGGAGCTGGACAAGTGAGTGCGGGGCTTTACGCTTTGGCGCATCAGCATATGCGTAATAATTGATGATGATCTCCTGTAAGGAGGAATTCAGCAATGGGCCCGGAGAAGAGCGGCTGGCTGCAGAGCTGAAGGAGGCGCGCGAGGAGCTGGAAAAGTGAGCTCACGGGGTTTGGGGTTTGTCGCGGCAGCATATGCCTGCTTTAAGAAGCTGGCTTCCTGATGAGCGGCTGGCTGCCGAGCTCAAGGAGGAGTGCGAGGAGCTGGACAAGTGCTTGTGGGCAGTGGAGGCGGTTCAGCATGTGCATGCGTATTTGTTGCCTGGCTGGGTTTGGGACAGACCACAAGTCCAGCTTGGTCTGGTGCTGGCGGTGCTGTTGTAATGATGGTGAGCTGCAGCCTGGACAGCTACCTCAGCAAGCTAGACCTGTGCTGGGCCTGGCGGGCGCAGAGGAGCAGAAGCATGCTCAATCCTGCGCTTGCGTTCTTTGTCGCAGAACCCACGCTTGCTGCTGCTGCTGCTGCTGCTGAGCTGCTGCTGCGCTTGATTTGGACAGGTACAAGCTCCTGCTGCTACGCTACATGTTGAGGCCGCCCCTGTATTATCTCTTTGCAGGTACAAGGACGCTGGCGGCAAGAGCGAGGAGACGCTGGAGGCAGTCAAGCACAGCAAGGCCACGCTGGAGGCGCAGCTCACCAGCCAGCGCAGCCTGATCGACGCCATGCGCCAGGAGCTGGGCAGCGCAAAGGTGACTGCCTGCCTGCAGGGCCCTTGAAACGGCATGCCTCATCTCTGTGTGAATGCTTGCATGCGTGCATCCAGATTGGTGCGCCTGCTGGTATGGCTGAGCAGCTGCTGTGCTACGCAGCAGACGTGGACCGCAGCTGCTCAGCCAAAAGTGCTGCTGCTGCTGCTGCTGCTGCAGGAGCAACACGCGCTGGCCGAGAGCCTTGCCAACAGCAGGGAGTCGCAGGTCAAGGAGCTGCAGGTGGGCGGCGCTTTGTACAGGGATGCAGAGTGATAGACGTGATCAAGGCACAATGCCATCAGTCACACAGACTGATGTGATAGCATGCCAGCAGACACTTGCCTCGGTACGCTTCTGTGCACCTTGCTATGCAGAGCCATTTTATTAATCATATACATCTTGAATAGCATTTGCTGACAACGTGCTGCCCCTGCTGCTGCTGCTGCTGCTGCTGCTGCAGGCCCAGCTGCAGGGCCTGCAGGCCAGCCTGGCTGATGCGGAGCGCCGCGTGTACGAGAGTGAGCTCATCCGTCGCAAGCTGCACAACACCATCCAGGTGCGCTGCTGCTGGTGCTGCTGCTGCTGCTGCTCTGGAAGCACACTGCAGTCTATGACATCAGAGGCACAGCTGTGCATATGGCTTGCACATCTTGTGCCTCTCTGCAGTGCTTGCCATGTGCTGAGGTCTTTTTGTGATGTGATGACCGTCACGTTGGCTGCTGACTTGTTGGACGTTTCCTGCCCCTTTGAGCCTGTCGATGGCTCCTGGTTGAGGTTCTCAGTTTTTGGGCGAGTGGAGTATGTATCGGGCGTAACATGATGCTGCCGCCTGCAGGAGCTGAAGGGCAACATCCGCGTGTTTGCGCGTGTGAGGCCGCCCAGCAGCAGCGAGATGTCGGCCGACGGCGGCAGCGGAGCGCTGGCCACAGAGTTCCCCAACAGCGGTGAGCAGCAGCAGACATTCCATATAGCATGCAAGCCTTTGCCCGCACGCCCAGCAGCCTGTGCAGACTGCTATGACTTGCAGCAGATGTGCTTTACATGCAGCTGCAGCGGCGCGCTGGCCACAGAGTTGCCCCGACCGCGGCGAGCCCAAGCGCTTGTTGCAGTTACCCAAGAGAGCTGCTGCTACTGCAGAACAACATTTTCTATGCTGGCCTGTTTAGGTGCATGCTGGCCTGGAGCTCCCAGTCAAAACTCCCCTTAAACAACGCTGCTGTGGTTATCGTGTGATACGCAAGTATGCCTGCTGCTGCTGCTGCTGCTGCTGCTGCCGCCGCCCCCAGGCGAGCTGCTGGGCCGCGGCCTGGACATCACCGTGCCGGGCAGCCTCACCGGCCAGGCGCCGCAGCGGCACAGCTTTGCGTTCGACAAGGTGTTTGGGCCGGCTGCCGGGCAGGGCGCGGTGTTTGAGGAGATCAGCGAGCTCATCCAGTCAGCACTGGACGGCCACAAGGTATGTTGTAATATGACAGTTTTGGGCACGGTAGATGCACAATCGTTCACCTGCAAGCAATGGTGTGGCGCAGTGCTGCAAAGTATGTGCAAGCATTCCTTCTCCCTGCTCAAAGTCTCTTTTTATCCCCCTCTCTTGTATTATGAAGGCTGTGCAATGACATGCTGAGTGCTGCAAAACAGACCCAGAGCATGAGTGTGCATCACAGCCTGCATGCCCTCTGTGTGCAGCTGGAGCGCACACTTCTGCACTTGTGTGCGTGACAATGCTGAGGCTGCTGACCTTTCAGCTTCCTTGCTACTGCTGGATTCCTGTTCTGTGTTGTGTTCCAGGTGTGCATCTTTGCGTACGGCCAGACAGGCAGCGGCAAGACGTACACCATGTTTGGCAACGACGACAACAGGGGCATCATCCCCCGCGCAATGGCGCAGGTGCGTTGTGGCTCCAGGGAGCAGTTGTTGCGGAGTATGCAGAATGCAGCAGACTGTACAAACTGATGCTCTGCTTCCCAGAAGAGCTGTGGGCAGACTTCCCTGCTGGCTCACATCTCAGAAAAAAACTCTGGGCAGCAAGACGCGTGCATGTCGGCAGCCATCAGCAGCCTTCCACAGTGTTGCGGCAGGGTTCTGTTTGTTAAGCCTCTCCCCAGGTTTGCTGGTAATGCTCCTCCAATTGCTCAGCGCCCTGTGCACAACACCTCTAGCCTCTTCTGGCCTGCAGGTGTATGCGAGCAGCCGCAGCCAGGGCAGTAGTTCGTCAGCAACACCACCCTTGCTGAGAGCTGTGCCTGCCCAACGTCCACTTGCCCCGCATTGCAGGTGTTTGAGAGCAGCCGCAGCCTGGGCAAGCAGGGCTGGCGCTTTGCCATGCAGGCCAGCATGCTGGAGATTTACAACGAGGACTACAAGGACCTGCTGGCGCGCAAGAAGCTGCCGGACGGCCGCTCACACAAGGTGGGCAGAGCCTGAGAGAGCCTACTTGCAGCACTTGCTCACACACGGATGTAGTGAGCTGCAACGTCTGCCAGCACCTTGCCGGTGCACACAGAAGCTGGTCATGCATGACATCTTCCCGCTTGTCTTAGGCTGCGCTGTTTGCTGCTTCGGCTGCAGGTGGTACACGACACCAACGGCGGCACCAGCGTGTCTGACCTCACGCTGATCGACGTCAACACGCCACAGGTGCGGCCAACCAGCAGCTGTCAGCCCGCTACGCCTAGGCCATGTGGCGCTGTCGTGTATCGTGGTGCTGAGCCTGTGATGTACACAAATCCGCAATGCAAATGACCATTAGCAGCGGACCATTAGCAGTGGACCGCTGGGCAAAACGGGATTTTGCTATGGCTTGTTTTTCTGACACGATGATGATGACGCCCACCCACCAAGCTGCTGCCTGCATGCATGCACTGCTACTAATGCACCAGCGCCTGCATGCACCGACACTGGATGCATATGCAGCACTAACATTACGCCGCTTTGCACTGCTGCTGCTGCTGCCGCCCCTGCAGGACGTGGAGGAGCTGCTGTCCCGCGCGATGGAGAAGCGCAGCGTGGGCTGCACGCAGCTCAATGAGCAGAGCAGCCGCAGCCACGCAGTGTTCACGCTGCGCATTGAGGGCACCAATGACTCCAGCAAGCTCAAGGTGCGCGGGCACACACTGTTACCATCACCAGAAAGCCTGGCGTCCTTGTCTGCTTCAACACACATTGCTTTGTAATCTACGTGTCACCTCGCTTTGAACCTAAACGTCACCCCGAATTGCATGCCCCCAGGTGTCTGGCGTGCTCAACCTGATCGACCTGGCGGGCAGTGAGCGCGTGAAGGAGAGCGGCGCCACGGGCCAGCGGCTCAAGGAGGCGCAGGCCATCAACAAGAGCCTGTCCGCGCTGGGTGAGTGGGGTGGGGTGGTACACTCGATTGTGGCAGCAGCATCGCATGGGGTGGGTGGGCCATTAGCAGTGGCAGCGGCTCAAGGAGGCGCAGGCCATCAACAAGAGATTCAGCGCGCTTGGTGAGTGAGGTGGACGCAGCAGCAGCAGCAGCAGCGCACTGGGATGAGTGCTCTACTAGTATCAATATCTTCTGCAGAGGCCGTGGGTGCAGCGTCATCAGCCATTACAGTCATTAGTAACTGCTAGCGGCAGTCTCAGACGGCGCAGACTGCCGCAGGCTCTGCTTCCATGCATGTCACGTCGCTGACGCTGTTCGATCCACTGCTTCGCCACTTCCTGCTGCTGCTGCTGCTGCTGCTGCTGCTGCTGCTGCTGCCAGGCGACGTGATTGTGTCGCTGGCCAACAAGGAGAGCCACATCCCCTACCGCAACAGCAAGCTCACCTGGCTGCTGCAGCCCTGCCTGGGCGGCGACGCCAAGACGCTCATGTTTGTCAACATCAGCCCCACCTCCGACTTTGCGCCGGAGTCGCTGTGCTCGCTGCGCTTTGCGGCCAAGGTCAACGCCTGCGAGATCGGCGTCGCGCGGCGCAACGTCCGCACCACGTGAGGTGCTGGCGGGTGCAGCAGCACGGCGCCAAGCTGCTGCTGCTGCAGCAGCAGCAGCGGCAGTTCTACCGCGCAGCAGCAGTGGGCTGCTGGGCCGGTGCTGCTGCAGGAGGAGTTGATGATGAAGAAGCAGGAGCACTGCAGTAGAGCCCATGTTGATGTTGCTGCTGCTTGGGTGGGGCAGGATCGAGCGACACGCCTGCATCGTTGCTGGAAGGGTGGATTAAGATGGGTTTTCATTGGGTCGTAGGCATCCTCAGCATAAACATCAACTTGTGTTCATAGGCCAGAAAAGGTGCCACCGCGCGGCATGCAGTGAATGGCTGGTGCAGGTCTCGCAGAAGCCTTCTGCTGAGCAAGCAGGGTGTCAATGGTAGGGTGTGGCGCGTGGCGTGTTGGCACAAGCATGCATCCTTTGTGTGCACGTGTCAAGGGGCTGTGGCATGCGCTGGCGGCGTAGACAGATGTGGCAGCCAATGCATACAGTGCAAAAGATTGCTTCTGCCAAAAGGCACGCAGTGTGCGGTGTATTCGGCAGCTTGGAGTGTGGCCATGGGACCTGGTGGATGGCACTGCCATGGCATGGCCAACTCGTCCTGAAGAGCCAACGCTTGTGCACGCTGGTGTCCGTTGGAAGCGTGTGTATGACCTGTGTTGTACAGGTGTACGTACGAGCTGTAACCCTGCTGACACACGGCACAAGGCACGCTGTCCAGTAACACTTACGTTCCACCACTTGTGTCTCGAGGACCGTCAGCAGTGGACCATCAGACAGCACCAGAGACTCTGGTAACAAAAAAAACCCAGAGACTCTGGCGAGTGTCACTGGTCATTAGTGAGCCTCACTGCGGCAGTGCTCATTACTGGCAGATTCACTGACAAAAGCCACAGTGACTTGTGTGTTACACGACGCGACCACAGCCGCTGTCACAGCGCCCAGTGGGCCTGATTTCGAGCCAATCATTGGCCATGATGGCGAGCTCATTGGGCAACCATCAGCTATGCGAGTCGCATAGAATCACTAGTCACACCTCACGCCAGCGTCCAGTCTTGCACAAGTGTGGTGGGTGTCCACGGCACATCTACCTGCTGCAACGGATCACCAAACAGCAGCAGCAGCTTGCCAGCCGCACTGCTGGGCCCCTGCCAGCTGTCTTGGTAGAAGTACTCGTCAACAGACTCGGGGGTGTAACCGCCGGCCGCCAGCAGTGCTGCTGTCATGGCGCTGACGTGTCGGCTCCAGAAGCCGTCTTCTTCTGAGCGGAGTGACACGCTGCCCTCAATGTCTGCCGGCTGCTGCAGCTTAACCTGCAAAATCATGTGCAGAAAGGGGCGTCATCCTTGAGTTGTTGTGGCAGCGAGGGGTCCTTAGTGCAAGCAACACGCAGCTTTTGATGCCTGCCGGCTGCTGCAGCTTCACCTGCACAAAGTAGCTTACACAGCAAGCACAGTATGAGCCCCAGGTGTTGATTGACAGGGTAGTTAATCAACACCTGGGGCGCATACTGTGTTGCTGTGTAAGCTACTTTGTGCAGGTGAAGCTGCAGCAGCCGGCAGGCATCAAGCAAGTTTGAAACACATATGCGGGTTTGGCGGCAATTCAGCAATGACGGCCGCTAAAGCTCCCGAAGCAGCTGTGCAGCTGTGCAGGAGACGCTGCCTACACACCATAGCAGTTGTAACACCTGCCTGCCCACTCATGAACGCAAGCACATTCTGCTGCGACCACAAGAGGCCACTTCAAATGGAGCCTGACCATTGCCAAACAAAACACTCATACCTGGAACTGCAGGCCAGGAGACAGCGGCTGCTGCTGCTGCAGGTCTTCAAGCCCCACCAGCTGCTGCTCAGCCACCGACCAGTCAGCAGGCCAGCCGCCAGGTAAGCTGCCCAGTACCAGCTGCCAGCCGCAAATGTAGCCGCGCTGCTGCAGTAGGTTTAATAGTTGCTGCACGGCGGCAACAAATGCTGCTGCGGGCGCCTTGGCGCCTGCAATTGATGAAGTTTCAGGGTGTGCGGAAGCGGGCAGATGAGCAGCGCAGCAGCAGCGCACGGCAGGAAAAAAAAGCACAAGTAATCAATCAAGATAACAAGACAATGTACCATTACAGCGATAGACAGCCTTGGCTGAACATGCAGCATTTCGTCGCAGCCTGTCATGCAGGGTGCTGGTCAATTCGGTCAGCTTCACTTCAGGCAGCAGCCCAAGCATTTGCACCAGCAAAAGCGCTGCATCCACCACAGCGCCCAGTATGTAAAACAGCAGCAGCAACAACAGGGCACTTACAAAGAACTGAACTAAACTCAGCCGCCCCTCTGGGGCGCGTAGCCGATGGCGGCGCTGCTATGGCCTTCATGGCAACATAATTACCCCTGTTCCAGAGTCCAGGGCACTCAAACCACAAGCAGTGCAGCGCTGCAAGCAGCACCTGCAGCTCCCATCCACACTCACCAGAAGCACCTGCTGCCTCCTGCAGTGACGTCGGCAGCTCGGGTACAACCTGCTGCAGCAGCACGCCGGAGCACCTGCTGCTACTCACTGTCACACGCACGCTAACACAAAAAAATTCAAACCGCGGCAGCAACAACAGGAAGCCTTCAACACAGCCAACACAGCGTTGCTGGGCGCAGCTGCGGCTACATACCTCCCTCACCAGAAGCTGCTGCTGCCTCTCTCAGTGATGTCAGCAGCTCGGGATCCAGCTGCTGCAGCAGCACGCCGGAGCACCTGCTGCCATCCACTCTCACATGCACACTAACACCGAGAATGTTAACTGCAGCAGCAACAACAGGAAGCCCGCTACACAACCAACACAGCGTTGCTGGGCGCAGCTGCGGCTAACAGTCTCTCACCAGAAGCAGCTGCTGCCTCTTGCAGTGATGTCAGCACTAACACTGAAGATAAAAACCGCAGCAGCAACAACACCCGCAACACAACCAACACCGCGTTGCTGGGCGCAGCAGCGGCTACATCCCTCCCTCACCAGAAGCTCCTGCTGCCTCTTTCAGTGACGTCAGCAGCTCTGGAGCCAGCTGCTGCAGCAGCACGCTGCCCGCAGCAGCGCAAAAGGTGGTGCGCTGCTGAGGGGTGGGCAGGTGGCGTGCCACGACCTTCCACAGCACATAGCTGCAGTGGATGCAGGTGGAGGACGCGGCACAGTTGACATGAGAAGTTTTGAAAATCCCGTTAGATGCTAAAGCCGACTGCTGGCACTGCAGAGAGAACTTCATGAAAGCAATGAAGCAAAAGACAGGCGGCAATGTCATGCATGGCATGACAAAATGGCAGGCGTCCATGCGCGCGCTGCAAACCGCCTGCAGCACAGCCAGAGACACCTGCTGATGAAACTGGCTGCTGCCGCCGTAGCGTAGGCATCGCTGTGCATCACCTCACAAAGTTGAAGTAGGTGCTGTTGCTGAGGCCCCATTCGGTGGCACCATTTGCTCTGCGTGCTGGATTAAACACATGCAGCACAGTCCGCCTTCAACCCATGCAGCACACTGTTGACTGGCCTCATCTCACCTGCGGCTTGCTGGCAGTGGCTTGCTGGCAGTGGCAGGCACCGCGCAAGAAGAGAAGGTGTCCATCACTGTGCCTCACCTCACAAAATTGAAGTAGGTGCTGTTGCTGAGGCCGCCGCTGTTGTCTTCCAGGTAGGGCAGGGCCAGCATACGGTCTTGGTTGGCGGCTGCACAGCAGACACGGCAGCGCAGGTAGTTGCAGGATACACTTTTTGTCAGTGCTGTGATAACTGCCGGCGCGCCGGCGCGGCGCCGGCCACCGAAGCTCTGCGCCGGCCAAACAAAGCGATTTTAGGGGATTTGCCGGCGCTGTAGCGCCGGCAGGCCCGCGTGCCTGCCTGCAAGTTCGCGGTGAATGATATGTTCCGCAGAGCATCGATACGGCTGCATCTTCACTGCAAATCGTCGTTTTTAATTGTTAAATGCCTTTAAATATGCTTAAACTGATATACCAACTCGCCTGAGCTGAGCGCCGGCCACCTCGCTTCGCTCGGCGCTATGCTCGGCGCTGCAGCGCCGAGGACTCCCAAACACTTATCACAGCACTGCTTTTTGTACAAGCACAATGCACCATAATGCAACATAATGCTCGCTCACATGTGTAGATGAGGCCCCTGCCACCATGGCAGGGCATGCGGGCCTGGCACGGCAGGCACGGCAGTGTAAATAGTTGCAGGATGCACGAGCACGATGCAACATAATGCTCGCTCACATGTGCCATCATGGCAGGGCACGCGGTCCTGGTTGGCGGCCGACAGCAGGCATGGTGTGGTGCAATGATGTTGATGATCATGGTGGTGCAATCTAAGGTGTTGTCGTGCTAGGACAGTGCCGGCATGCGGGCCTGGTTGGCGGCTGTACAGCAGGCACGGCAGGGTGTGGTGACACGATGATGACGATGCTGGTGCAATCTAGGGATTACATGGGTGTAAGTAAACTCCGACGATTGATTCGCCTTCGGCACATCCACTGTCTCGCCCAGGGGAAACAGTTAATGGCAGCGACAGAGTCAAGATTACATAGCCCCCACCTGCGTAGTACTTGTACTCCTGCGTCTGCAGCTTGTACCGCTCCACCTGCAGCTGCTGCTCCGGCATGACCTGCTGCTGCTGCACCGTCTGATATACAGCATCAATGAATGCTGCTGCCAGTGAAGGGTCCAGCTGTGCACTGCACCGCACAATGCCGCTGCTGCTGCTGCTGCTGCTGCTGCTGCTAGGTGGTGCTGCTGCTGCTGCAGCTGCAGTAGGTGCGGCGGCAGCGCTGATTGCAGCTGCTCTCATTGCTTGGATAGCGTGTGGGGATGCAAGCTGCTCAGCCTGCGCTGCAACTGCTGCTGGCCCATAGGCTAACGCTCCTGCATGCAGCCAAGATATATACTTTTTTTGCTTGTACCAAATGAAGCTTGCAGGAGCGATAAAAGATACGCCGTCCTGTGTACTGCTGCTGAATGCACATGCACTTGCTGCTGCTGGACCTTTTCTTCCCGTGCTACTCGGGCGATACGCACCAGCGGCAGACAGCAAGCAAATCGATGCATCTCTTCTACTGATATAGCATGCTCCGGGGCGAGGTTCGCTGGACCTTTGTGTGGCTACCAAAGTTGATTGGGCCATATGCGTGGCCTGCATGTTGCCTGGTAGTTTGTGAGTTCGTGCGCGCAGTTTACATGCCAAAATACTATTCAGCTTGTTGAAAGACGATGCACAGCACACGTACAGCATCGCACTGCCAACGTACGCACGCGTCACTGACAGCTGCACAACCCTACCCGGAGGGCGCTGCTCGCAACCCTCTAAAATGCAACACATCAACTCCTTTCTAATGTCAGATCTCATCCTGGATACAGACATCACATTACCCTGCAGCTGAAGCCAAAGAAGGTGACTGCCCTACCTCTGGCACCACTCAAGCTGAGTACTACCAAGCTAGTAGCTGTCGCGCCTTTTCAAACCACAACAGCAAGGTTACCTAATGAACCAGCCCAGGCAGGCGGTCAACGCTGACAACCAGCTGTCAAGACACATCCAAAAAACAACGCAATGGCCAACCCAATAAGCTAGCTCAGTCAGCGCTAACCTCGACACGGGCAGGTACAGCTGCTCCCTGCTCCCCACCACAGCTGCAGAAAGCTTGAGGAATTACTGATCAGTTGCGCAGCAGCAGCTGCTGTGGTGCGCGCTCATTGAACGCTCATCCAACACGACCAATTCTCCATGCCAGCAGCAGCAGCAGCAGCTGCCTGTGTGACAGATAGTCACCGCAGACTCTTGAGGCATCACCACCCGTGCAAAACGCAGCCAAATCACCGCAGCAGCTGCGGATGATACAGCTGGTACCAATACGCCTGCCGCAGCACAGCAGCAGCAGATCCAGATACTCCACTGGTGGTGGTCATAAGACTGTTGGGGCAATGATGACCCAGCAGCCGATTTCCCTAGCAGCAGCGGCAACACTTCCAGCAAGCTGTTCCACCCCTGCACACCATGGTGCAGCCACATGCTCAAACCAACATGATACTAGAGGCCTCATATACAGTGGGCCTGTTGAGAGTGGTCCTTACATGCAGCTAGCAGCTGCATAGGGTCACTACACAAACCCCACTACTTCACTCTGCCATAACTTTCACCCTGAATTTCACACCAACGAACAAAAGAAGCGCGTGGCCGCACAAACACACAGAGATGAAGAAGCACAGTACATGGCACCCCACGCCGAACGGCTGCAGCAGCGCATCAGCTTTCATGCGCCTGCCGCAGCACATTGAAGTGGACTGTCGGTTTTTGGACCAGTTTCTAATAGACTGGCAACTCGTGCACACAAAGCAGAGCCTGCAGCCAACGCTGCCGGCGGCAACAACTACCCTGCACTTTTTGAAAACAGTTTGCAACATGGGGGCAGCCAACTCAAAACCGCTTAGACAGTACCGGCCTGCAGGCACAAGCGCAAGCGTGCATTGCACATCATGTTTGAATGAGTGCAGGCTGCAACCAACGAAGTAAGCTGGACAGCAATGCACAATCATACCTGCCGGCAACAGCTGCTGCCATGATCTGCCTGTCCAAAAAGCCTGTTCACAGTGGCTACTTGCTGCACACAGCACACCACAAAATACACGCAAGTGCAGAGCATAGCAGTGTCACCGTTGCTTCAGTGCCTGTTTGCAACGGTGACCCAAGTGCCGCATGCGCGTGCTGCTGTGTGTTTCAACAATATAGGTGATGTATGCTGACCTTGCACAGCAATGAATACTGCACGGCAAAGGCAACGCCACCCCAGCTGACATGCAAAGCTACCACACACGTGCTGCCACCAAATAATGTGTCGTGGCTTGCAATCAGGCCAACACAAACTGCAGCTGCCACAAGCGCATGCAGGCATTTAAACCCCTGTGCAGGCGGCAGTGTAAGCTCTTATGCCCTGTTCTGAGGAACCTTATGGCCAAAAGCCAAAAATAATTCGCTCTCTTGGGCTTTTTGCGTAGCATCCCAAGTGCTGCTGCCAGTGCTGTTGTCCGGCTCATCACATAATACAGCCAGTAAGCAATAAACAGCATGACAAGCACCAAGGGGCTACCCGAGACATGTGTAATAATTGATTCGATTGGTATACAACAGGCAGAAGAGGATCTGTTCTACAGTGTGTGTACCTTGCCGTGTTTCTCCTTGAGTCAACTGGCGGCTGCGTGCGAGTATAGCACACCACAAAACACGCACAGCACTTTCGGCGCTCACCAACCAGCAGTGCACTTGGGCATAACGCATAGATGATATATATAAAGCACACGTGCCAAGAGGGTAATGCATTCAGTGTGTAATACGTCGACATGCTCTACCCATCAGCCAAACAGTGCAGCCACAAAACAAACAAGCAGCAAGCTCGCAGAGCATGTCTGTGTGCAATGCACCACCCTGACACAGCAGTGCATACAGGCTGCAGTAACAATGAGCAGCATCGCACAGTGCACACCAACAGTTGCAAGTGTGTTATGACTCATCCCAGCAATGAACAGCTGTGCATCCCTGCCAACTGCTCACAAGTGACAAAGCTCACAAGTGACAAAGCTGAGATGGTGCCAGGACCCACATGTAACTTTCTTCTCTCAAAGCAACGACACACCACGACGCCATATGCAGTGCATCATAGCCCGCTTGCAACTGTGCAGGCAGCCAACTCAAGCGGCGCCCCACCTTGCCTTTTCATGCAATATTCAATCGTACCATCCCACATCAGGCAGAAGACAAGTGCAGCAGGCGCCAACACTACTAGCAGCACCGGAACACTGCCGTGCACACAGGCACACAAAACAATCAGTAAGGCAAGTAGAGTAAGCGCAAAGCACACCGGCTCCTCATGCCAATTGTCCACCATTCCGGCCAAGAAAACCAACAAAAAAACCGGCAGCGCACAGAACTGGCAGCGCAGCAACTGCGCAGCTACACAGCCAGAAACAAAGCAACTGAGACAGCCCGCACGCCGCCAATGCATCTGACGGTGCCACGCTGCAGATCCTGCTGCAGGCGCGCCAGCACGCGCCAGCAAAGCACAATACACGCCAGCCAATCGTAACACATGCCAGGCAACCCTTACACATGCCAGGCAACCCTGCCAATCGTAACACATGCCAGGCAACCCTTGCACATTCCAGCCAACCGTACAGCACACGCCAGCCAACCGCAACACACGCCAGCCAACCTTAAAGCAAACACCAGGCGATCGTAGCACATAACTGCAACCGTAGCGCATGCCAGCCAAACGTACAGCACACGCCAAGCCACGAAAAGCAGGCCGCCAAAAACAGCACCAAGGTTAGCAGCTGCTGCTGGCCTCCTATCATAAAACAGCAGCAGGCAATGATCAGCTGCTGCTGCCAGAGGCACAGCCATGCAGCCGCATTGCTGCTGCTGCTGCATGCTGCGGCGCCAACAGGCGGCCACGGAACAGCAGCGCTTATTACAAGCCACAATGACAACCCTGAACCCAACTCTACTTAAGACTAGCAGCGCCTTGCGCTGATGCAGCAGTAGATGTCCAGCGCAGCAATGAACAGGACAGCCTATTTGCAATGCAGCGTGCTGGGCCAGGCTAGCTCAATCCAGCAATCGCGCAAGCAGCTCAGTCGTGCTGTCCATGCTAGAGCAGTGCATTTGACTATATAATCCACACTGCAGATGTGCCCTTGGCTCCCTCCCTCCGCAGCAGCCCCATCTGAAAAGGATATAAAGTGTGAGCAAACTCCACACTCAGCTATTGCACAAGCAGCTCGGCTGTGCTGTCCATGCGCAAGCAGCTCAGTCGTGCTATCAATTCAGAGCAGTGCATTTGACTATTTCGTCCACACTGCAGATGTGCCCTTGGCTCCCTCCCACCACAACAGCCCCATCTGAAACGATCCAAAGTGTGAGCAAACTCCACACGCCCAGCAACCGCGCAAGCAGCTCAGTCGTGCTGTCCATGCAAGAGCAGTGCATGTAACAAGATCGTCCGCACTGAAGATGCGGCTGTGATATTCTCCCACCACAGCAGTCCCATCTGAAGCATCCAGTCCCACCTACAAAGTGGTGCAAACTCAACCCGCCAAGCAATTGCACAACCAGCTCAGCTGTGCTGTCCTCGCACGAGCAGTGCATTCCACTGTCCTCAAAAGCAGTGCATTCGACCGCCATCAAGAGCAGTGCATCTGGCTGTCCTCAAGAGGGTGCATTATGCTGTCCGCAAGAGCAGTGCATTAGACTGTCCGCAAGAGCAGTGCATTAGACTGTCTGCAAGAGCAGTGCATTCACTGTCCTCACTGCCAATGCGTGCCTGAGGGTTCCCAATGCAACAGTCCCATCTGCAAGCACCCAAAATGTGCAAACTCCACATCGGTGACGCCACGCCACACAACAATAAGGCTGACCGCAACCAACCCAGCCAGCATGTCTTTCTCTGTCTGTCTGGGCACACCCCAGCAATAAAAGCAACAGCAATCACAACACAAGTGCTTTAAGAAATGCAGCCTGCTGCAGCAGCAAGCTGACACAGGCCTGTAATAAGCGGCACACTGCAGGCCCTTTCAAATGCTGCGGCAAGACCCGCCTCCAATGGTTTGTGTCTAAGACAACGTCATAACAGCTGTCGTAACAGCTGTCATAACAACTATCGCATCATGATCAGTAACACCCCAGGCTCAAAGAATGCGATCCTGAAAAGCAAAAGTTGCAGATCTCCCGCCGCACAGCGTACGGGGGCAGTGAGAACCCCTCAGCGTTTTGTGGCACTACGTCGCCGACCACACTCAAAGGTTCCTGGCCCCAACAAACAAAGCAATCTGTGATAAGCAAAGTCGTCCAGCACAAGCCGCCGCACAACCCATGACATCAACGCATGCTAGGGCTGCATCGGCAGCAGCCCATGCTGCACCTGCTGCTGCCAGAACGCCTGCTGCAGCTGCAGCAGCCTGCTGCGCTGCTGCTGGTGCTGCCGCAGCTGCTGCCGCGCGTAAGCGCTGCTCCTGCTGTCGTCCCCGTCCTCCTCATCCTCATCGCCTTTCTCATCGGGCTGCTGCTCCTCTGGATCTTCGTTGAACAGCCGCTGCCTCCGCCTGGCCCTGATGCGTTTCTCTTCCTCCTGCTGCCGCTGCTTGTGCAGCGTGGCCGCAGCCTCCGCAACCGCTGTGAGCATGGGGTAGAATGGGTAGCAGCTGCAGGCAGCAGCCGCAGTAATGGCAACAAGGGCAGCGGAATAGGTGAGACATGTGTGTCAGGTGGAGCGAGACAGCAGCTGTCAGGATAGGCAAGAGTTACAGAAGCAGGAGCAGCAGCATGGTACCAAAGGTAGCAGCTACAAGCAGCAGCAGGCGCGGCAGTCGCAGGCATGCAGCAGGGCCGGAGCCGAACTAGGCAGTGATGATAGCAGCGATGAGCAGCAGCTGAGGCACAGCCCAAGCCGGCGACACGGCAGCAGCATGGGCAGCACTGTCAGATGCACACGCCAGCCACACTTGAACGGCCACACAGCTGCAGGACACCCGCAAGACACTACAGCACTCACGAGAACAAACAGCATTATACCAGAACACCCCAGCCACACTTGAGACCCGACCCCAAGCATCCGCAGGGTACGCGCAATGGCGCTGCAACATTACTAAAGCTGCACGAGCTGTGAAAGGCACTCACGACAAAACCAGCAACACACCAAACAGCTAGTCAGACTCACGTGACGGTCATCTGCGCGATCTGCACACGAGAGAGCGTGTTGAACACAAACATGCCGATCATAATCATGTACAGGAAGCGCAGCCGCAAGTGCCTCTGCAGCAGCCCATCAAGCTGCCCATCATCATCCTCATCACCATCACCATCTGCTGCTGCTGCTTCTGCCTCTTGTTCTGCTGCTGCTGCTGCTGCTGCTGCTGCCGTTGCTGAGTACGTCTCAGGTGCTGCCTGCGTCATAGCCTCAGATTTGATGTTTGTCGCTGCCTCTCTTGAGAATGCAGCTGGCGTCGCGCTGCTGCTGCCAGACGCATTGCTGCCAGCTGGCCCGCCGGACGAGCTCGCCGGCTGCGCATTACTGCCGCTGCCGCCGCTGCCACTGCTGCCACTGGCTAGGGACGAGGTTGCTGCTGCTGCCTGGATGCTCGCCTCTGCTGCCAGCAGCAGGCTGGGCCGGTTTGCGCGGCCCATCAGCGCCTCGGCTTCAAGCGAGCAGCTGCGGTTGAGGCGCGTGAACTCCTCGCTGGCTATGCGCAGCTGCAGCAGCTGCTGATCGGTGAGGTCCAGCTTCTTCACCACGCGCATCCAGACGCCTGCGGGGGCGGCCTGCTGCGGCAGGTCTGCATTTGTGGAGGCCTGCGTAATGCTCAGGTGGTTGAAAAATAACGCCAGGAATGACAGCGTTATGCCCTCATCCACAGCATCGCAGAAGCGCTGCGGGATGCCGAACGCTTCCAGGCCGCTGCCGCGCGGCGCTGCTGCTGCTGCTGCTGCTGCCGGGCTGTGCTGTCCTGCAGGCGCTGCTGCTGCTGCAGTGGCGCCGCTTGCCCTGCTGCCTCCAGATCCTGAAGCTGACCTGGACCCTGCAACAAGCTGCTGCTGCTGCTGCTGCTGCTGCTGTTCAAGCTGATCATCCTCGTCATCTTCCTGCAAGCATGAGGGCCTGTTGACCAGCTCCAGCAGCGCCACGAGCCGCATGAAGTGGTCGTGCTTGTACTGCTGCCAGTCCTCTGCCTTCATCTGCATCACCCGCCGCAGCTGTGCAGGCGTGGCGTTAGCCAGCAGGCCTGCAACGTAGCTCATGCCACCTGCTGCATCAAGCTGCTGCTGGCTTGCAGGCTCTGCCACGCCTGCTTCTGCTTTTGTTGCTGCTGCAGCAGCTCCGACTGCGGGAGGCATCGGCGCAGCACCCAGCAGCTGCGAGCCCCAGCTACCACCTGATTCATCGTATTCTGCTTTGATAGCAGTTGTTTGAGTGGCGCCAGGCAGACCAGCGCTGCCGGGGTTACCTCCCGTGGTAGCAGTTCCCAGCTGATGCGGCTCACGCGGCTCCTTTGCTTGCTCATCTTGGAGAAGAGTGGCCAGCCAGTCTTGTTGGTGCTCCAGCAGGCCGATCACAACCTCTTGGTGAGCAACAAGGTCGGCAAGTACCTGCGGAAAGTCCCCACACAGTGTTCGTGCTTGTCAGAAGACCGACAGCAATATGATTTCAAGTCAAAAGCTTGGCACACGCCTGCTCACGAGTGCGATCAGCTGCAATCGCGTTCTCCTTCAACTCAAGGTCCTCGAGCTGCTCAGCCAAGACGCGCTCGAGCTTCTTTTGTTGAACTGCATACGTCTGACCTGACAGCTTCAGGGAGCGTTTATTCAACTGGAGCTTGGCATGCGGCACATTGCTCATTTCAGCGCCTGCAGCATCGCATCGACGATGGGTGGCCCAACGTTCACAGCCAAGAAAAAAGCGTTTACATACATGGAAAGTATTGGCAGTAAAATTTGGTGATGGTGTGTAGCAAACAAACCCAGTACGATGGTGTTATGTCACCAGGGGTTTGCTCAACGCAAATGCAATCAGAAGCGGCAGCGCCCCTCTTCCAAAATGTACAACCTCTACCAACCGTACTGTTTAAGCGGATGGCTTGACTGCTACGCCGGCTGCAGCCGGCAGGCTACTCGTGATCATGACAACTGCATGCCTGCACCCACCTTTCAGCAGTGCTGCAGCAGTCCAGCTCACAAGGGCTGGCACCGTGCCTATAAACCTGACGATGAAAAGCACATCATAGGATGAGAAGAGTGCGTGTAGTCCCCAACAATTGACCACTTGATGCCTGAGGTGAGTCCCAGCGCACTGCCCCACCGGGTCTTCTCGCTGTGTGAGTACGCATTATGTTGCATGTGCTTGTAATGTATGACCTGCATGCACGTTATAACCACTTGATACTGGTCTGTGACGTGCCACGCGTGCTCACTCGAGCATGCTGCACAATCAGAAGCAAGAATCAGGCAGCATTGCGGCACGACGCCATATCATGAATTGCACTTGAAGCTGCAGACAAGACTCTTAAAGAGATACTCAAGGGAGGCACACACACCGAAAACCGCTCCAACGTTTGACACATCGCCATAGTCTGACTGGTATCAACGGTACTGGGCCATGTGGCATGCCACCTCCAGCCTATGCAGCATTCGATATGTAGAAGAAGCACGTGCATGCTTGCAGGACAGCAACATCAAGCCCATTGGGCAGCACCGCTAGCGAACTACGTGAAAGATCCAAACACCTGGCGTCTACGCAACGGCCTGTGCGTTCCAGCAGGCTGCTACTGTCCTTCATCCGCTTCTTGCTGCTGCTGCTGCTGCTGCTGCGCCGCCGGTGCCCCTGCACCCGCAGGCATCACCAGCTGTGTGCCGCCGCCAGGCCTGATCCCCTGCTTTGCTGCTGCTGCCGCTGCCATCGCCTGCGCTGCTGCCAGCATCTGCGGGGTCAGGCCCCCAGTCAAGATTCCTGCAGGAACCCCGGACAGCATCACAGGCGCCACCACAGCACCAGCGCTCTGTGCACCACCAGCAGCAGCTGCAGCAGCACCAGGAAGTTTGCTGAGCTGTATGCCAAAGCTCTGCTGCAATGCACCAGCCGCAGCAGCACTTCCTGCAGCCGCCGCCGCACGCTGCGCTGCCGCCTGCTGTAGGTGCAGGCCCGCCTTGGACGCCACCACCGCCGCCAGCTGCTGCTGCGCCGCCAGCGCCTGCTGCAGCTGCATCTGCGCGTGCCGCTGCAGCAGCTGCTGCGCCGCGGCCGCCTGCTGCTGCCCGTTGACCGCCGCTGCATCCGCTACACTCCCGAGCGGCTCTACCTCATAGATGAGCGTGTCATCCTCATCTAAGATGGCAATTTGTGCTGCGATGCCTGCAGCGGCAGACTCTGAGAGCTGCACCGCCCCCTGGCCTGGTGGGTTTGCCAGCGGCAGCTTGCATGAGCCCACGCTGCCGCTATGTAACGCATTCACGAACTCCAACACAGGCTCCGCCACTGCTGCAATGCTTTCCGGCTGCAGTGCTGCGGGCTCGCCAGTTTGAAAGCTGCCGTTTGCATCTGGCACCTCAACGAGACGAGGCTCTGCTGATGGCTTCATTTGTGCTGCTACTGTGCGGACCTGGCTGGCTGGGGCCGAGAGGTCCTTGCCTGCTCACACAGCAAGATGCAATCTCGTTGTCAGCAGCAGCAGACGGACAAGAGTGTAGTTACAGGTGGGTCCTGTCCTGGCGCCATCTTAGACGGTATGTGCCACGGCAAGGATAAGGATACCATGATGAGGTCACAAGTTGAGGCCGCTGCACGTGTGTGTGCACAGACACAAGTGCCTTGCTGCATTGGCAACGCCAACACAGGCGCCTGCCAACAATGCTGGTGATGCACGCATGCAAACCAGCTGATACCTCTTTCACAACAGACCAACGGACGTGGCTTTCTGCGTTGCAACAGCTGCTGCGCCTGCCAAGCATTGCTGGTTGAGTTGACTAGTCAAACGCACCGCCGTGTATGAACAGCACGGGGGCCGGGATGCGCAGCAGCAGGATGCTGCTGTCTGGAAGCACAGGTCCCTTGGCTGTCTGCAGCGAGTCCTGCAGGATATGCAATGAGGCAAAGAAAGCAGCAACAACAACAGTAACGGTCAAATTGTGACAAGACGGTTGGGGCATGCATCAGCAACTAAAAGCAGCCGGTGTGCAGCCACATGGTTGTACCACGCTTCTGTACAAGCAAGACATTCTGGATTCGTCCTGGTTCAAAAAATTTGGGCTAGCTGCGCAGCTCGTGTACATTTCGTACGATGCGCCCCTTTTGCGGCATAGCTCAGGCGGCAGTGCTCGTGTAAGCATGTCCCGAACTACCGCTGCATGGGCACGCCCAGCAGACGACCGTTCGGCTGCCACAACTGCCTTCACCATCAATGAACTACGGCTGTGAATGCCTTCCACATCCCAGCTGCTGCCATTGCCTGGACCCTGTGTCGAAACATCCTGCAAGCTGCTTCCACTGCTTTTAGGCTTCTATCGTACTCACCGTGAGCGGGTACGACAGGAACACGTAGCCACACACGTGCCCGCGCGCCCTGGGCCCCACAATTGCTGCTAGCCTCGCCCCGTGGCCGATTCCTGCAAGCACCCAGCGCTGCACACAGCGTGCGTAGGGACTGGTGGCGCACACGTCCAGCGCCTTTTCAAACATGCGCTGGCGCCGCAGCTCCTTTGCTGCGCTGTGGTAGCGCACCACGATGTATCCTGCAAGCACAACAGATGCAGACATATGTGATGGGTTGGGTTTAGTTGTTTGGTTGACTTGTTACAGATGCAAGTGGGTAAGGGCACCACCTGGAGGCAGTTTGAGCTGCAGCGAGGGGAACACATGGTTCAAAAAATATGAACTTGTGCATCTGCGCTGCAGCTGCCAGAGAGGTGCCCCATGACCATTGTGAGTTTCTCATATGTGTTGCTGCAAAAGTTTTTCTGCTGTGCTGCGATTGCACGGCCCAGTGTGGGCTGCAGCACAGGCACCTACTCTGCGTATGTGCACATGTTTGACGACCATCCCAGCAGTGCTACCAGCAGGTTGGGAGCAGCTGCAGTCAACGTGCTGTTATGCGCCCGATCAGCTGCTGCTGCTGCAGTTGCATGCTGTGAAGCAAAAAGGCAAGTAGGCATCTCCTGTGCAAGCTCGCCAGCAGCCTTCTGCACCACTGGCAACAGCAGCTGCAGCAACTCAAGCTCGGCACGCTGTACTCAGCTCAGGCCCTGAGGGGCTGAGTTGAGAGAGCGAGCCATCAACTGAAAGCATGCCTGGTCACAAATCCTTGCTGGGTGCTAGTGGCTACCAGCTCTGATCAATCACCAGACTGCTAGCGGTGCAAGCAATGCCTAGCCAACCACTGCCATAGCAGCGGCAGCGACAGCTGTGGCAGTTGCAGCACAGCACACTGCACTGGCTGCTCCTGCTGCTGCTCACCAGCCTTGGCCAGAGTCACGGCAACCTCTGAAAGCAGTTGGCCGTCCCAATCCTCTGCGTTCTCGCCATGGCCCAGCACAATGCCAACGTCCTTGACTTTCCCTCCCTCAGGGTGCAAGTAACCCGCTGGGATGGTGAAGAGGGCTTGCATAGGGCTGGACTCGCCCGGTATTTCTACCTGCACCGACACGTGCCGCACCCCGGAGCTGCCAGGGGCCTCCTTAGAAGCTTGAGGCGGTGTGTAGGCCCCGAAGCCATCCTCAACATGCCAATGGAAGCGAACCATGTGACACAGGCGACGATCTAAGAATGACTAACGCCGCAGTGAAACGATCGCGGCAGCTGCTGCTTTGCCTTGCTGTTGAGAAGTCGCACAAGACAGCAAGAGCTGGCACATTTCACAACAACATGGCGGGACACAGAAGGCAGCCCCCAAGCCGTTGATCGGAACCAGAAAGACTGTATATGGGGAACGAGCTTGACACACCAGCGCAAACCGTGAAAGTGCAGGGACTCCGTGATGGAGCGGTCAGTTGCGGCACAGGCAAAAGCGTTTCCACGGCAAACACGTTTCTATCTTCGTTCAAACTTTGAACCAAAGCAATGCTTGTTACCTCAAGTGCTGCCGTGTCGTGCAACTTGACATGTGACAGTGTCAGCAGCAGAATGATGACTGCTTGACTGCCAGTGCGAGCGCCTGACGTCCTCCAAAGTGAACCATTGTGCTTGATGAAGGCTTAAACTTCGTACGCACAGTGCACGGGCAACTCAGCTGACAAAGAGCGCAGCAGTGAGGGTGTAGCATAACAGCAGCAGTAGCAGCAGTAGCCGCTTCTCCTTTGGAGGAAGTGCTGGCGGGTTGAAACACACCAACAAGATATGCTGCAGCCTGGGAGGCAGTGCTCTGGCAGCAGACCACTTTGGTGAGTTGCACTGCTGCAGTAGGTATGTTCAGTTTGAATGACCCAGCAATTGCATGCTTGACATCAACGGCTCAACAGGCAGGATTGCCCACGTCTGCGCTCCTTATGCCGCACGCCTTGAAGCCATTTGCCTCGTTTAATCGCATGCTTAGCATTGCCTGTGTCTGCCCTGACGTGCAGCAGCAACAGCAGCAGCCAAACCAGGCACAGGATGCTAGGCCGATTGGCCTGCAACGCCCTTAGATCAACATCGCTGTGCAGCACACTTCGCAGCAGCAGTAGCAGGGATCCATATCACCACTGGCACCCCACACAACCAGCACCAGTCAGCAGCAGCAGCAGCCACAGCAGCGGCTATTTGCAGCTCAGCTGCACCACACGGAGATGCATCGCAGCAGCAGCAACAGCAGCAGACGGTAGCCCACCATCAGGCAGCAGCAGCAGCAACACCTTGGTGGACTGGGTAGTTGCCAATGGCGGCTCTGTGAATGGCGTAACAATGGCAAATCTGAGCGGCAGCGATGGAGGCTCGGGCTGGGGCCTGGTTGCAACTCAGGTGCGGCAGCAGCAGCAGCAGCTCCCAGCCTAGTAGCACTTGCAACCTGTAGTTCAGTGTTATGGTGTTGATTGTTGTTTGGTTGAGACACTGTGCAATGGCACAGCCTGGCAGCGACGGAGGCTGGGGCTGGGGCCTGGTTGCAACACAGGTGCGACGCTGGAAGTAGCTCCCAGCCTAGCCCTGAGATGTGTCCCAATGCATGGCGTAGTTTGTTGTTTGGTTGAGGCTCTTTGCAGTGGGTGAGCCTGGATTTGCAGCAGCAGGGGAAAGACACTCTCCAACAACTGTCTGGGGCTTGTGTGGCGTTACAAATCATGCTTGTGGCCTTACAAATCATGCGTGATGAGTCAGCAGCCTGCTATGACAAGCCCCCGGTGTGTAGCTGCCAGCAGTTACAAGCAGTGGCCTATAACTGCACCTGGCATACAATTGCTTGCTGCTGCAAGTCTTGCGCAGGCCATCAGCCAGCCTGGCAGCCGCTTGATCGAGTTACAGCGGGCCCGCCAGCTCACCTACGACCAGTCAAGGTGCAAACACACATGCTTAAACCACAACCCTACACCTCATATTGTTTTCGTACTGTTGCCTGTGCAGGCCATCAGCAAGCCCGGCAGCCGCCTCATTGCAATGCCACGGGCCTGCCAGCTCACCTGCATTGAATTAAAGTGCAGACACACTTGCTGAAATGTACGATTGGTTGCTGCTGCATGCCTCACCCTGCGCAGGCCATCAGCCAGCCTGGCAGCCGCTTGATCGAGCTTCCGCGGTCCTGCCAGCTCACCTACGACAAGCCAAGGTGCAAACACACTTGCTAAAACCACAACCCTACACATCATATTGTTTTCGTATTGTTGCCTGCACAGGCCATCATCCAGCCCGGCAGCCGCCTGATCGAGCTTCCACGGGCCTGCCAGCTCATGTACGACGAGTCAGAATCTAAAAGCACCCGCTCTGAACTCTAACATTAGGCCGCATGCTGTTGCTGGCTGCTGCAGGCCATCACCCAGCCTGGCAGCCGCCTAATTGAGCTGTTGCGGGCCTGCCAGCTCACGTACGACGAGCACAGCCCTCGAAGCACCAACTTCAAACCCTAATACTATGCCGCATACTTCTGCCCGCTGCTACAACAGGCCATCACCCAGCCTGGCAGCCGCTTGATCGAACTCCCCAGAGCCTGCCAGCTCACCTACGATGAGTCCAGCGATGCACGCGTGCTCAGCTTGATGCAGCAGGTCCCTGAGGAGCTTTGGGGGGCCAAGCTGGCACTGCAGCTGCTGACTCAGCGAATCGCAGGGCCTGGCAGTCACTATGCAACGTACATTTCGTACCTGCCGGTGGGCGTGTCTGGCGTGCCGATGTTCTTCCCTCGGGAGGCGCTGGAGGCGATCGAGTACCCGCCGGTTGTGGAGCAGGTGTGTTATTTTGTCATTTGCCATGTTATTTTGATGTTGTTTGGCGGATGAAATCGTTACAGCTGCCGGTGGGCGTGTCTGGCGTGCCGATGTTCTTTCCCCGGGAGCCGCTGGAGGCGATCAAGTACCCGCCGGTTGTGGAGCAGGTATGTTATTTTGTTACGTGTCATGTTGTTTTGGTGTTATTTGGGGGATGCCAACCCTGCATCTGCTTGCGGACATGGCTAGTGTGCCAATGTTTTCATCCCGGAGGCGCTGGAGGCGATTAAATAACCGCCAGAAGTTGAGCAGACGCGTTATTCTGGTACTTGTCATGTTGTTTTGGTGGGTCGATTCCGTGGGGGTGCTCAGCCTGATGCAGCAGGTCCCTGAGGAGCTGTGGGGGGCCAAACTGGCACTGCAGCTGCTGACTCAGCGAATCGCAGGGCCTGGCAGTCACTTTGCCACGTACATTTCGTACCTGCCGGTGGGCGTGTCTGGTGTGCCGATGTTCTTTCCCCGGGAGGCGCTGGAGGCGATTGAGTACCCGCCGGTAGTCGAGCAGGTGTGTTAATTTGTTATTTGTCATGTTATTTTGATGTTATTTGAGGGATGCCAACCCTGTATCTGCTTATGAGCGTGTCTGGCGTGCGGATGTTCTTTCCCCGGGAGGCGCTGGAGGCGATTGATTAACCGCCGGTTGTGGAGCAGGTGTGTTATTCTTTCACTCCTTGTCATCTTGGTGTTTTTTGATGGATGTACTCTTGAGGGTGCTCAGCCTGATGTGGCAGGTCCCTGAGGAGCTGTGGGGCGCCAAGCTGGCACTGCAGCTGCTGACTCAGCGAATCGCAGGGCCTGGCAGTCACTTTGCGACGTACATTTCACACCTGCTGGTGGGCGTGTCTGGCGTGCCGATGCTCTTCCCCCGAGAGGCGCTGGAGGCGATTGAGTACCCGGCGGTTGTCGAGCAGGTGGGTTCTGTGTTATATGACATTTTTTGTGTGTTACTTGACAGGTTTTGAATGATCGCAGCTGCTTTCTCACGCGACTTGCTGGCGTGCTGATGTTTTTTCCCGGGAGGCTCTGGAGGCGATCGAGTACCCGCCGGTTGTGGAGCAGGTGTGTTATTTTGTTATTTGCCATGTTATTTTGATGTTGTTTGGCGGATGAGATCGTTACAGCTGCTGGTGGGCGTGTCTGGCGTGCCAAATGTTCTTCCCCCACGAGGCGCTGGAGGCGATCAGGTACCTGCCAGTAGTCGAGCAGGTGTGTCTGGTGCTGGCATGTTGTTTCGCATGTTACTTTGGGTGGGTATTGGCAGTTTGAAACCCTGCTGCTGCTAGTGGGCATGGGTTGTTTTGATGGTATTTCCAGGAGGCACTGGACAACGCCAACTCACATGCATCGCTGGCTGCTGCACAGCAGCCGACCTCAAACGCGGCGAGCAATGCCACACCTGTTGTTCGATAGCCTGAGTCCTAGCTTACGGCACGTTGTGCTCGTTCTGCGCGGGCCTGGTGAAGAAGCGCAGCCGCTGGCTGCACCGCTTCAGCACTGCAGTGCTGCAGACGCTGGTCTGCGTCTGAAGCATGTTGTTGTGTGCTGCTCTGCTTCTACAGGTCAAGAAGCGCGGCTGCTGGCTGCACCGCTTCGCACTGCAGTGCTGCAGCCGCTGGTCTGCGTCTGAAGCATGTTGTTGTGTGCTGCTTTTGCAGGTGAAGAAGCGCGGCCGCTGGCTGCACCGCTTCAGCCTGGACGTGCTGCAGCCGCTGGTCTGCGTCTGAAGCATGTTGTTGTGTGCTGCTCTGCTGTTGCAGGTCAAGAAGCGCGGCCGCTGGCTGCACCGCTTCAGCCTGGACGTGCTCTCCAAGCTGCCAGGCACAGCAGCAGACCCCTTTGACGGCGTGACAGTGGATACCAACAGCTTAGGTGCGCAGCAGCTGTTGCATTATATGCTGATTGATGGACATACACTGCGGCCGTGGCAGCCACCGTCCATGCTCAGCAGCAGACGCCTTTGATGGCGTGACAGTGGACACAAACAGCTTAGGTGCGCAGCAGCTGTTACGTTGCTGTTACACTGGTGTTGGCTGCTGTGTCAGCTGCTGTTGCACCAGATTGTTGCCGACCCCTTTGACGGCGTGACAATGGACACCAACAGCTTAGGTGCGCAGCAGCTGTCGCATCACACTGGGGGCGGCGGCTGTGCCAGAACCTTGCAGCGGGACCACTTTGATTGTGTGACGATAGATACCAGTCTCAAGTGTGTACATTTTTATGCCAACTGCCTGCAGGTTGGGCGCTTGCTGTCGTGACGTCACGTGCATTCAGGGTGGCCGGCCCTGCAGCGCCTGCTGCGCTGCTGCCGCTGATTGACATGGCCAACCACAGTTTTGAGCCTAACTGTGAGGTGGTGCCGGTGCCGGGAGGAGTGGCCATGGTGGCAAAGAAGCAGGTGGGCTGCTGCTGCTGGTGGTGGTGCTTGTGTGCTTCATGGGCAAACATCTTTGTGGCATAGGCACATATGAGTTGCAAGTTTCCTGCTGGGAGTGTGTTTAAGGCTCAGCTTAAACCCAACAGTGAGGTGGAGCCGGTGCCGGGAGGGGTGGCTATGGTCGCAAAGAAGCAGGTGGGCTGCTGCTGCTGCTGTTGGTGTTGGATTTGTAATTTGATTTTGCATACTGTGCAGTTCTCGAGCGTGCTGTAACCTTGGGAGTGAAGCCTGATCTCTGCAAGCCAGTGCATTGCTGTGATCTAGCAAACAAGGGTTGAGGAATTGCTGCAAGCAATGGGTGCAAGGCTCAGCTTTGAGCCCAACTGTGAGGTGGTACCGGTGCCGGGAGGAATAGCTATGGTGGCAAAGAAGCAGGTGGGCTGCTGCTGCTGCTGCTGCTGATGGTGTTGATTGTACTTCGCTTTGTCACTTTGTGCATGGGCAGCCTGCTGTATACGAGCATGGGGCTACCTGGTAACTGAAGCCTTATCCCTGCTGCTGTGCTACGGATGGCTCAGACAGTGATCTGGACCACTCCTCACATCAACATTACGTTAATCAGTGTATGTGTGTCTGCCTACCTGCCTGCTGCCTGCCTGCTGTATCAGATTGCCGTGGGCGAGCCGCTGCTGCTGAGCTATGGGCGGCTCAGCAACGACTTCCTGCTCATGGACTATGGCTTCGTGAGCCCTGATAACGAGCACGACAGAGTGGCGCTGCGCTTCGACATCGAACTGGTCAAGGTGCGGGCGTCACGATTTTCAAAGCTTGATCAGTTGTGAATGAATGACAGTTGGTAAGTGTGGGGCTGGGGCTGGAGTGTGGCAGCGGCCCGACACCACAGAGTCCATGCTCACTCACTGCTTAACACTTACCATGTGACTATGCATGCAGCTGCCGCACTGAGCGGTGGCGCACGTGACACTAGTGGTAGGCTGCTGGAGCTGAGCACACTTTGATGTAACAACAGACGTAACAAACTGACGCCATTCGCACGCACTGCTGATGCCACCAATGCAGGCTGCTGCGTTAACCGGTGGCGCACGTGACGCCAGCGGATACCGACTGGAGCTGAGCTCATCTTTTAGAGCAACAAACTGGCACCTTTTGCGCTGACTGTAATGCCGCTAATGCAGGCGGCTGCCCTGACCAGCGGTGTGCGTGACGCCAGTGGTAAGCTGCTGGAGCTGAGCACACCTTGATGGAACAACAACACACAACACATGGGCTCCATCTTCATTGCTGACATTGCTTGCAGGCTGCTGCATTGACTGGCGGTGGACGTGACGCGAGCGGCAAGCTGCTGGAGCTGAGCGCATTTGATCATTTAACAAACCCAAACATGTGCTGACTGCTGGTGCTGTTTGCAGGCTGCTGCGTTGACTGGCGGTGCATGCGATGCTATTGGAAAGCGTTTGGACCTGAGTGCGGCAGGGCCCGGGCGGCAGCATGCAACAGCCAATGTAACAAACTGATGTCCATCTGCCTTGGCTGCTGACACTGTCGATGCAGGCTGCTGCATTGACTGGCGGTGCGCGTGATGCTCGCCGCAGCTGCTGGATTTGACAGCACTTGATCGTCTAACAAACCCCAAACCTGTGTTGACTGCTGGTACCGCCGATGCAGGCTGCTGCCCTGACGGGTGGCGCTCGCGATGCTAGTGGTAAGCTGTTGGAGCTGAGCGCAGCGGCGCCGTGGCGACAGCAGCACCTGGCTAAGCTGGGGCTCAGCGGGGGAGGCGCAAAGCAGAACCTGCAGGTATGGTATGAGGGGCGTGGCTGCCTGCGAATATGCTGCTTTGAGCTGCCAGCGATTGCTGCTCATCTCAGCTTGCAGGTGCGCAGGCAGAGTATGGGTTGTGCTTAGCTTGGGTGCGTAGCAAGGCGCCGTTGCCAACATGTGCTGCACTGTGTGTGCACTGCAGGTGCTGCTGGGTGGCCCCAACTCTGTTGAGCAGCGCCTGCTGGCTGCAGCTGCTTCAAGCAAACACACTGCCAAACCGCCAAACTGCAAACTTGTCATGGTGAACATGCTGCAATTTGTGCATATTGTGTCATAGGTGCTGCTGGGTGGCCCCAACTTTGTGGAGCCCAGCTGCTGGCTGCAGCTGCTCTACATAAACACACCGCCAAAACAGCCATTTGCCAACATGTGCTGCATTGTGCAAATTGTGTCGTAGATGCTGCTGGGTGGCCCCAACTTTGTGGAGCCGCGGCTGCTGGCTGCAGCTGCTCCACACACTGCCAGCCAACATGTGCTGCAATATGCTTGTGCTCTGCAGGTGCTGCTTGGTGGCCCCAAGCTTCCTGAACCTGCATCCGCCCATAAAATCTGGCACTTAAACATACAATTCTGCTGCTATGTTGTGCATGCACTGCAGGTGCTGCTGGGTGGCCCCAATTTTGTTGAGCCGCGGCTGCTGGCTGCGGTGCGTGGGCTGGTGGCCACCTACCAGAGTGAGGTGGATGCGCTGACGCTCGAAGTGCTGGGCAGCTGGGACCGGCCGCTCAACAAGCAAAATGAGGTGGGTAAAAAAGAGGCTTTGGGTGACTCTGCATGTAACTCTGCGTGTGCAGTATGATGAGGCTGCAGAGCCGGGAGTTGTAACAGTACCGTAGTAATCTTTTTGAGGTGACATGCTGGGGTGACATGCTAACCAAGCGCGTGGGCTGGTGGCCACATACCAGAGCGAAATGGATGCGCTGACACTGGAAGTGCTGGGCAGCTGGGACCGGCCGCTCAACAAGCAGAATGAGGTAGGGGATTTTCGCACCCCGTGTGTGCAGTGTGATGGTGCGGCAGTGCTCCGATTTTCAGCAGTGCCATAATGACCTTTGGGGTGGCATGCTTTGGTGACATGCTCTGTTTTGGCAGCTGGCACCGACCACTCAACAAGCAGAATGAGGTGGGTGACCCTGCGGGTTCTGTGTATTGCACATGCTTGACTTTGCCCCTGTGCAAGCGGCAGACCCTTCTACCTGCTGTGCCACCTGCCATACAATGCTTTGTAACTGAATCGCCTTGCACCACCTTTGCACTCAATTTTTAAGCATTCTTTTTGCTGCTTTGCAGACAGCAACCATCCGCATACTCATTGGCATGGCAATGGCAGCACTGCAGAACTTCAGCACAGGGCTAGAACAGGACCTGGCACTGCTCAACGGCAGCAGCAGCAGCAGCAGCAGCAGTGAAGCAGGGCAAACCCAAGAGCAGCAGCCGCAGCCGCAGCAGCAGCAGGAGCTGACGCCTGAGATGCGCACTGCAGTATTGTTCCGCAGCCAGCGGAAGCAGCTGCTGCTGGGCGTGATCTCGGTGCTTGCAGAGAAACTGAAGCAGGTGGGCGGCAGAGTGACAGTGGGCAGCGCATGGGCTGATGCCGATGGCGGCATGAATGATGACCAATTACTGAGCTTTGCGCATCTTGCACTTGCCGTTTGAAGCCATGAGTGTCACCTTGCTGCTTGCCATCACACGCATCGCTTCAGAATGGCTTGCATGCTCATGACATTGCTCCCACTGTCAGCTACAACTCAAGTCATGCCATGCCAGCTGCCCTTCTGTGGAACATATGCAACCTGTGAAGTCACAGAGTTGCATGAATTGCAAGTGTTCTGCCGTGCTGCTGCTGCTGCTGCCGCCAGGTGCCCCGCATCGCTGGCCTCAAGGAGTCGCCAGTGGTGGCAGCACGCAAGGGCCAGAAGCCGCAGCCAGCAAGCAAAAAAGGCTTCGGCAGCAGCAGCTGAGGCTGGCCATGCGCATGTTGTGCATCCATCTTGTGCCGCCAGCGCAGCAGTTTGTCAGCACCAGGGCCATTATGGCCAAGGTTTGACCCACAGCTGCAGGAGGCTCAGGCAGGCTGAGCCTGCTGCCGCATTTATTTGGCACCGCAACGTCGACCTGAAACGTTTTCAAAGCGTTGTTGTGCATCGCTGCGCACGCTGAAGCGTGGTGTCACCTGCAGCTGGGTGGGTTGTCTGCCAGTGGTTTACCTCAGGGCGGACATATGCGCCAACAAACTCGACGATGTGTCGACGTAATAGGATAAAGTCAACATGTGGTTTGTAGCTTTGCATCGCCTGCATCTAAGCGTGGGCCATGTGGCAGGAGCTGAGTTTGGCTTACAGAGATGTGCGATCGGCCTGTAGACCCCTCCAAATGGTCGAGCACGTGCTGTTCGATATTTTATAGCACGTATAATCAAGAATAAGGCAAAATCGGAAAAGTAACAGAAAAATAACACAATCGCCGTTATAGCAGCTTGCACAGCTCAGCATGCAACACATTTTACCGATGGCGTGGCCGAGTGGTCTAAGGCGCTGGATTTAGGCTCCAGTCCGCAAGGGCGCAGGTTCGAACCCTGCCGCCATCAACTATTGTGCTGGGTTTTGCATCAAATCACGGCACCCTGACACCTCTAAAACCACCTCATACACCTGTTGTGCCGGCAGCAGGATCAGCACCAGCTAGAGCCTGCTAGGCTGCCTCAATGCTACTCGGCCAAAGCCATGCGCACGCGACGCGTGCAGTTAACACGGTGCTGATGCAGATGCAGATCACACATGCTCAGCAGCATCACGTAGGAAGCGACACACTGCATCAACCCAGCTTAGTAACACACTCAGGTCAAGTGTTACCACAGCGCTGCAAGTGCTTTCAGTCTTGTCATCTGGTAGCTAGCTGCTGGACTGGTGCCATCAGCGCTGGCAGTGCACAAAGCCACATCAGACCTACGCAGGTCTACATATTATACACTGTTTCTCCAAATTGTCCCCCTTCTGCCACACCTTAGAGCACGCCTGCACAGCTGCCTAGGTTGATCTTACTGCTGGGCACCCACGCCACGGCAGTGGCACCAACCTGCTGGCCTGCAGAGGCACCACCAGCAGCAGCAGCACCTCCTGCTCCAGCGCCAGCAGCAGCAGCAGCAGCAGCTGCTGTTGCTGCTGACTGTGCACCAGCCCCCTCTGGGCCCGCCTGCACTGCCATGTTATTCTGGTGCGCTACATTCAGCAGAGCCACAAACAGCCGCTGAGCAGCAACCCCTGCTACTGCCTGACCACCACTGCCCCCACACCCGTAAGCACCACTGGATGTACCTCCTACTGCTGCTGCTGCTGCTGCTGCTGCTGCTTGTTCCTGATGACTGCTGCCTGCCTTACTGCCCTGCCGCTGCCGCCGCAGCACAAGCTCCTTATGCTTCAGCTGCACCCGCCTGATGAACCCCATGACATCAAAACCGCCGCCAAAACCACCGCCGCCAGCACCACCACCACCACCACCACCTTTCCCGCTGCCACCACCTTCCCCCGTGCATGCTGCCGCTGATCCTGCTGCTGCTGCTGCTGCCTGCCTCTCTGCTATCGTTTCCCTCAGGCACTGCCCCACCAGCAGCATCAGCTGCTGGAAGCCCCAGGTGCCAGCACCAGCAGCCTGCAGCTGCCCCTGCAGCGCCAGCTGGATGAATCTGCCATACAGCCGCTGCTGCCGCTGCTGCGCTGCAGCAACCCACGCCCGCCGCTGCTCAGGTGCCATGCTGGCGAGCGCTGCTGCTGGGGTCCGCCCGCGGGGGTTTAGCAGGCCTAAGGTTTTGTCACTTTGCCTGTTGAACCCTAGGGCTTTGCCGCTGCTGCCAGCAGCTGCAGCCTCATCCGGCTGTTGCTGCTGATCGCCAGCTGACAAAACTACGCCCTCATCTGCTCCTGCTGCTGCAGGATCATCTGCTCCAGCTAGCCCACCTGCTGCTGCTGCAGCAGCATTTTGCGGCTCCTCTTCAGCTGCATCTGCCATGACAACATCCATGCTGTCCAGGTCATCCCATGCCCGTGACACATCAGCACCCCCCAGCCCACACAGCAGCTGCTGCAGCACGCCAGCGCCAGTGGCAGCCTGGGCCACAGCTGCTGCTGCATCTGCTGCTGCTTCTGTGACTCCTTCAGCTATGCCGTCTGCTGCTGCGCCTCCAGATGCCACTGCAGCAGCAGCGCCACCTACTGCTGCTGCTGCCCCTTCATCTTCCATCATCAGCATATCCAGCTCATCCCAATCGAGTCCATCAAACTCTTTCATGATCTGACTCAGAACACTGACACCACCGGCACCTGCCGGAGCTAGCACCTGATCTTCTTCTGCTGCTGCTGCTGCTGCTGCTGAAGGCTCTGCTGCTGCTTCAGCAAGGCCCTGCAGCTGCATGTTCTCCATGTCACCCCACTCCACAGCGTGTGCAAGCTGCTGCTGCTGCTGGGGGGCCGCAGGTTGCTGCTGCCAACAGCCAAGTGTCTGTTGCTGCTGCCATCCATGGTATTGCGCCTGCCTTTGCTGCTGCTGCTGCTGCTGCTGCTGCTGCTGCTGTTCTGGCTCATCAAACAGGCCTGTGATGAGCAACGCATCCTCACCATCTTCTGCTGCATCTTCTGCTGCAGCAGTACCAGCCAGCCAGCAGTCTCCTGCAAGGCTGAGGCGCATGCTGCTGATGCCAGATGGCTGAACCTGCATGTGCGCACGCTGCTGCTGCTGCTGCTGCTGCTGCTGCTGCTGCTGCTGCTCCTGCTCCTGCCTCAAGACCTCAAGAGCTGTCTTGGCATTACACCCAGTCCCCTGCAATCCTGCAGCTGCTGCTGGTGCTGTTTCTGACCACAAGTCAACCGCGCCAAAGGAGGCACCCCATACGTCAGTAGCAGGCTGCTGCTGCTGCTGCTGCTGAGCAGCAGGAGCTGCTGCTGTTGTCGCGTGCTGCTCCACCAGGGCATCGATTTCATCCCAATCAATGTCATCATCTTCTTGGCACTCATCCTGAGCATGAAGTGGCTGTTCACAGTGCAGCTGCTGGTTGTGAACATTGCTGCCAGCAGCTGGCTGTGCACCATGCGGGTAATTCTGCTGCCACTGCTGCTGCTGCTGCTGCTGCTGCTGCTGCTGCTGCTGCTGTGGATGACCCAAGGTTTGCTGCTGCTGCTGCTGCTGCTGGCCTGGCACGTGCTGCTGCTGCATCCACTGGCCGCACTGCGGCTGCTGCTGCTGTTGCTGCCCCTGGCCCCACTGTTGCTGCTGCTGCTGCTGCTGCTGCACCATGCCGGGTACTGCTGGCAGCTCTGGGAATGATGCTGCAAAGCTGCCGAAGCTGTCACCCAGCAGTGAGCGCAGCAGGCGGCCTGCTGCTGACGCCTCTGGGGGCACCTGTAGGCAGACGGTGGCAACATGCAGCAGCGCTGTGAAGGATCAAGCGTAAGGTATCTCTTCTCCCTGCCTTATGCACGCATGTGCTGTGGACTTTATAACCTATGTGCCTGGTGCCGTAACATGCGGGGTTGTGCAGAGTACTCCGTGTTGTGTGACTTACATGCATCTGTGCGTGTGTCAGCGTGCTCTGCAACACGGGTAGGTCTAGACACGATTCATGTTGAGCTGCAACAGGCTTGAGACGGCCACATCCACGACTTTTAAAGATACAGTGACCGACCCACCTGCAGCGCAGTCCTGGCATCGCCCCTCAGCTGCCTCACTGATATCTTGGGCTTGCGCAACAGGGCTTCAGGGTTTGCAACCGGCTTAAACCTCGACTTGCTGGGCTCAAAACCGCCGCCGGGGCCCTGCTGCGCGAGCCGCAGGAGGTTGCTGCTGCTGTACTGCCATGCGTTGGAGGCCCTGAAAGCTGGCAGCAGCAGCGGCAGCTGCTGCAGGCTGGCCTGCTGCTTGGTGCCCTGAAGCAGCAAGGTGATACAGTTGTAGTGCCAGATCAGTATGCTCAGCGAGAGCAGCAGCAGCAGGGCTGAGCACCGCCACATGCTAGAACAGAAGCACAAGGCCATCAAACAAGCAAGCGGAGAGCTGCACAGACATGAGCACATCTGCAGTGTTCAAAGCTCGCAGCATCTGGTTGGTGCTATGGCAGCAGAGCTCCCCCTTGTGCACTGCTGTTGCGCTTTGAATGCTCACCCACTGCTGTGTTGACCCTGCTGGCCCTTGCTGTCTGGCCTTCCTCCTACGCTTCTGGAAGCCCTCATTCTCAGAGTCACTCCATCCGCTGCTGCTTCCACTGTTGTCATCTGCAGCAGCTGCTGCTGCATCACATGCTAGTGACACGTCAGGGTCAGGCTGCTGCTGCTGGCTGGTTGAACCTGCAGCGTGTTGGGACGCCCTGATCTGCGTGCCAGCCTGGCGCCTGCAGCAATGACAATGCAGGGCAATAACAGCACGTCAAGCACCCCTTAACACCACGCTTGCAGGCTGTACTGAGACTGTAGCAACGGCTAGATGAGTGCGGCATGATGGGCAGCAGGCAGGAAATACAGCATCGGCACAAGCTGCATGGGCAGCAAACAGTGCCTCATACCAGCTAAGATGGTGCCAGGACCCACATTTAACTATAATCTTTGAGAAAGACGCTAACCTATCACCTCGTACAGCACCCTCAAAGCCGCACCTGCCAAGCACTGGCACCACCCTGCCAGAAGCTGCGCCAGCATGCCAAGTCCCACCCGCACAACGTGACAGCACAAAGTGCTGGCTATGCCTACAGCAAGCTCAATCCAATGGGTGTGTTTGACAGCACAAAATGACAGATGTAAAAGGACGGATTTACACGGCTGCTGGATGACTGTCCCTCAAGTGCGCCCACAATGCCGCACAAAGCCTCACCTGCCCAGCACAGGCACCACCCTGCCAGCAGCTCCGCCAGCATAGCCAGTCCCACCAGCACCACCATCAGCAGCAACAGCTGCTGCTGCTGCTGCTGCATCCTCAGCAGCATCTGGCATGTCTGCAGCTGCTGGCTGCCAATCGTCATCCTCTCCAGATGTTACCTCGCCATCGCTGTCACTGCTGTCAATCTCTTCCTCACTCTCTCCACAACCAGCACCCTGCTGCTGCTGCTGCTGGCTGGCGATGCCAGCGCCCTGACTGCTGCTGCCCAAGCCACCCCTGCTGGCTCGACTAAGCAGCAGCGGCAGGCATCCCTTGCCAGCCTGTGCTGCTGCTGCTGCTGCCACGGCAGCACCTCCCGCTGTGCTGCTGCTGGTCCGCCGCCTGCCAAGGACAGGCACTACACGCGGCAAGGCAGTTCCAGCTGCTGCTGCTGCAGCTGCGTTGCCTGGCAGTTGCCTTCCTTCTGCTTCATCATCCACAACTGTGTCATCATCTGATTGCTCACCACCTGCTGATGCTGCTGCTGCAGCAGCTGCTGCGGCTGCCTCCTCCTGCTGCTGCTGCTGTATGCCGCCAGCTAGCTGCTGGTAGCGCTGCTGCCGCCTGGCAAAGCGAGGGACATACTTGCACGCGACTTGCGCTGCTACCTGCTGCTGCTGCTGCTGCTGCTGTGGCAACGGTTGACTTGTGGACCCCTGCTTCTGGCTCAGCTGTTGTAGTCCTGCACCTATCATGCGCGCCTCTTGTGCAGCAAGCACAGCGTCAGCCTGACACTGGCTGTCAGACAATCTGTTGTTCTGCTGCTGGTGCTCGGCCGCAGCACGCGCTGAAGAGTCAGAAGCAGTAGTAAGACCAACACCAAACGACGTAGCCGTTGTGTGGACAGCTGCCGCGGCAGTTGCATCTCGCGCCGCACCCTGCTCCCCTCCATGCTCCCCATCACCTACTGCTGCTGCATCTTCCATCATGACGTCAAGTTGGCTGCTCAGACATGCAGCCAGGTCCCCCCATGCATCTTCGTCACCACTGCTGCCACCACAACATGCTGCTGGTGCTGACGCTGCTGCCACAGCAGCAGCAGCATCAACCTTGCCACCGTCGCCAGCGAAAGCAGCTGGGCTGCAGGCAGCTGGTGAATGCTGCTGCTGCTGGTGTTGGCTGCTCGGCACCACCAGCTGGCTGCTCATAGGTTCTCCAAAACCCTCCAGCTGTGCAGCAGCATCTTCAAGACCTAACACCTGCAGCGCCCCTGCACCCAAGCAGCCTGCTGTGCCTGCATCATCTAGCTGCATCTGCTGCAGCAGCTGTAAGCCACTGGGCTTCTGGCACTGCTTAGCAAGCTGTTGCTGCTGCTGCTGCTGCTGCTGCTGCTGCTGCTGCTGCTGCTGCTGGGGTGACGCCACCAAGCCCTGCAACTGCAGCCGCCTCGCAGGGTCTGTCGCTGACCCTGTAACAGGGCCCAGCCCAGCAGCTGCATCGTCTGTTGGTCCTGGCTGTTCCTCTGCTTCAATGCTGCAGCTGCCGGGCTGTGTAGCTGCTGCTGCTGCTGCTGCTGCAAGTCCCTGACCTGCAGGCTGCAGGTGCAAATCTCCAGCATCAGCTACTGCTGCTTCTGCATCTTCAGCTGAGCTTGCCGCTGCTGGTGGTGGCTGAGTTGCTGCAGGTAGTGCTGCTGGTGCTGCTGTCACACGCATCAGCGCTGCTGTAGGCTGCTGCAGCACCAGGTGCTGCATATAGCTGGGGAGCTCTACATCCTCTTCTCCCCAACCTTCTTCCTGCAAGCCTGCTGCTGCTGCTGCTGCTGCTGCTGCTGCTGCTGCTGCTGCTGCGCCAGCCACAGGCCTCCATCTACCCCTGCTGCTGCTGCTGCTGCTGCCGCTGCCGGCTACAGCGCCCATGTGCTCTTCCAACTGATCTGCTGCTGCCACCAGCATGTAGCGGCCACCAATCAAGCCCTCATCAACCCCTTGGCTGCCGCCTGCTGCTGCTGCTGCTGCTTCTGCTGTGGCAGGCCCACTCTCCCCAAAAACAACAGCAGGGCCTGTGCTGCGCTGCTGCTTGTACCGCTGCTGCTGCTCGAAGTGCGACAGGTACGGCGCCAGGTCAAACATACTACGAGCTGCTGCAGGTGCTTGCAGGACACTTCCTGCAAGCAGCTCCTGTGATGGCGCTACTGCAGCAGCTGTGGCATGCTGCTGCCGTTGCTGACTTACACTGTACTGCTGCAGCAACGCTGTTACATCTGGCAGCAGCGGCCAGCCTGTTGGGTGCTGCTGCTGCAGGAATGCCTCAAACTCCTGATAGTTTCTAGGCCCTGCTGCTGCTGCTGCTGCTGCTGGTGCTGCTGCAGCGCCCTCAGATGTCCTGCCTGGCTTAGAGGCAGCAGCAGCGCTGCAAGCATACACAGCTGGCAGTGTGGCTTGCACCAGCTGCTGCAGGGCCGCAGGTGCTGCACTTCTGCTGCTCTGCTGCTCTAGTACAGCTGCAGGAGTTGCTGCCTGCGCTGCTGCTTCAGCCTGCTGTTCTTGCTGCGAAGCAGTATCAGCTGGCTGCGGGGTTGATGGCTGCTGCTGCTGCTGCTTGGCTGCCGCTTCCTTTGGATCCTCTGCCTGGTGCTCCTGCCTCTGCTGTTGCTGCTGTTGCTGCTGTTGCTGCTTGTTCTGGTCTCGCCTGTTGTCAGGTTGCAGCAGCTCCTGCAGGGCCTGCCAAGCAGGGCCCCAAGCAGAACAGCCAGCAACGGCCGCATGCTGCCGCTGCCTCTTGTGCCTGCTGCCACCAGCTTCCTGCCCCTCTGCATCCTCATCACTGCTGCTGCTGGCTTCTTCTGCACTTGAGTCCTGGTCTGCACCGCGCCTGCCTGCAGCAGCTGCACGGTTGCCCTTTTTGCTTTGTCTTGCTGCTGTTGTAGTAGCTGGCTTTGTGGGCTTGTGTTGCGAAGCTTTGGCAGCTGAAGCTGTCTGCTTTAGGAGCTGGGTTTTCAGGGACTTGAGTGCCTGCAGGACAGCACAGCAGTTGAGCTAACACCAAACATCACCAAGCCAAACAGTAGACCTTCACCTTTGCAGGAAAGCCAACAAGAGTAGCTACGATGGTGACGCAAGTGCTTCATTCAGTTTGAATTGCCACTTGCAACACATGCAGCAGCAGGAAACAGAAAATGTCTTGCAGGACAGCACCACCAAATCACGCTGCTTACTTCCAGTTGCGCATGCAGCTCCTCAACAGCAGCAGACACCTCAGACACTGCTGCTGCAACGCCTGATGGCGCAGCACGTGCAACACCAGGCCCGGATGCTGCAATTTTCCAGGGTACGGGTGGAAGTTGCTGCAGGCCTGGCTGTTGTTGTCTGCTGCCATGGTTGGTCTGCTGCTGTCGTGTTTTGCTGCTGACTGTCTTGAGGCTGGGCATGATCGGCACGCACTCAGCAGAAAATCGTCAAAGGATACGTATTCGTGCTTTTGAAATAGCTGTGTTGGAGCAGCACATCGGCGATAGAATGTACCGACGTTTGGCGCCCACAGCCCTGCTCTGTGCAATCAGGTTGTCGTTTGTCCGAGTGTTTTTCTTAATAACCTGAATGCAGATTATATGTGGCCAACATACAGCCGTATACTTCTGGCTGCCAGCAGCTGGCACCGACAGTTGAAGTTGAACGTGAAACCCTAGAGCCCTGAAAACGCTCATTCTCAACAGTGTTAGAGTCAACACCACGTGCAAGCCTTTTTCGGAAAATGTTTGTCCAGAGGTCTCTCAGTGTGACAGCCGCATAGGTGCTACCAGCTGTACATGAAGGCCTCAGAACTCCTTGATGGCAAGCTGTGCCAACACCAGCCTGCCACTGCTGCAACAAATGGAACCAGGAAACATTCCACGCCACCAACGGCATCGCACACCTCTCAGAGGCAAGCCGTGCAGGGGCCAATGAGAGGCTCCCAGGTAGTCTCACAATGTCAGACAATGCGCTCATCCAGTTGCGGCTCATACACTGTCTTTTCACACTCCCCAATGGTGCCAGGACCCACATACAACCACCAGTGCAAAACGTCCTCCCTCGCACTATCTCTGCATCACACGCCGTAGCCGAACACTGCACGAATCCTGTTGAAGATCTGCCCCCGCCAGCCCTGCTCCACCTGCTCCTGCACATCACCATGGCCGAACTTGTCGGCCTCTGGCAGCCCAGTGTGCTTGAGCTGCAGCACTGTGTTGCCTGGCTCGGGCTCCGACAGCTCCACCTCCACCTGCTTGCAGGAAAGTTTGCAGGAAAGGTTGCAGGCACAATTGCAGGATGGATTATGTGGAAGAGGATGAGTGCGAGTGAGAGGCAGTGTATGCGTGGGCAATGGCTGCGGCTGCACTGCTAGTGCAGATGCATCCTCTGACATGCAGCGCCTGAAATATTTCCTGCAAGTAAGTTGTGTTGCGTAGTCGACCCCTGGCAAAGGGAGCTGCTGCCGCAAATGAGCTGGACATGTGCAGCGAGTGTTGTGGGCGGATGCGCTGCCGCATAGCAGGCGTAACATGCTCCATCAACTGCACACAGACGCGCCAACTGCCAGGCACAATCACCACTCAACAAAGAGTGAAGCGGTGTATGACTAGCCAGTAGGTTGTCGCTCCCCCTGTGACATTAGGAAGAGTCCCTCAACACACAATCCTGCAGGCAGGCCCCCAGCCCCCGGCCCACTTTTGAGAGGCAGCCCTCCTCCCAGCACTTGCAGGCCATGCGCAACCACAAGGCAGGCTCAGCATGCTTCATCAACTACAAAGAAACACGCTGCCCCTGGCCCACCTTTGAGAGGCAGCCCTCCTCCCAGCACTTGCAGGCCATGCATGACCACAAGGAAGGCTCAGCATGCGTCACCAACTACAAAGAAACACGCCCTCCCCAGCCCCACCTTTGAGAGGCAGCCCTCCTCCCAGCTGTTGAAGCGCCAGCTCATCACCAGCCGCTGACCTGGCACCAGCTCCTGGAAGGTGCCTGCAGCCACAATGTTACAAAATCAAACGACAAAGTTGTTACATGTTACTGTTACATGACAGTCTTGTCACAATGGCGTGCAGGTGTCGATGCTGACTTCACCAGCCTGCCTGACTGCGCCAGCCTTCAAGTGCCATACTGCAAGCACCCCAGACACGACAAGTAACATTACATACAGTCAACAATGCAACATGGTATGTCCACAGTTATGTCATGTGCAGCTTCTGATGACATGACACTAGCCGGCGGCAGCCATCCTGCAAGCACAGCGGATCATGAATCGGCCTCCTGCATTGTGCTGGGTGTAACCCACCGCGCCCAACAGCTAATAGATACACTGCATCCCACTGCTTGACAGTGAAAGGCATCTGCACAAGCAACGCGGCAGGCATCAAACAACACCTAGGCACCGCACGTCCCCACATGTAAACAATGATCTACACACGCGCTGCGCGCACCTGTGATGTTGCCGTTGAACCAGCTGAAGGTGCCCCCAGGCTGCGGCTGCACCAGCGCTGCGCTCTGCGTGAAAGCCTGGATGCGGCCCTGAGGGAGCGGCAGCAGCAGCAGCAGCAGCGGCACAAGCAGGCAGAACACAAGTGGGGCAAAGGCAGGCAGGCAGGAGAGCACGCAACGACTTGCCAGCGGGTGATCAGTTGTCTTGCATGCATACGACTGCAACACGCCTTGCCATGAAAAGCACGGATGCAGCGTCACCTGCACAACGAAGCACTCATTCAGGCATGCTTGCAATGCATCTCCTCTGTGCGGCTGCGGAATTCAAACATCTGGTTCGCACTTGGATGCAGCTGTCAGGCTTACTGCATGAAATGAGCGAGGAACTGAACGGGGCGATACTGCTACAACAATGCATCATGGTATGACAGGCGTCATGATGCAGCCTCACCTGCACAGTGAAGCACTCAAAAATGTCCTGACTCCTGGCATAAAACTTCTCTGTCATGCTGACAGAGCGCTTGCTGCTCTTCTTGGCAGCAGCACTGCCGCTGCCGCTGCTGCCTGGCCGTGGCACTGCTGCTGCTGCAGCAGAGCCGTTTGCAGCAGCTGCTGCAGCACCGCTGCCGCTGCCTGCTGCTGCTGCGCTGCTGCTGCTGTTGCCAGGTTTGCCTGGCACGCCTGATCGCAGCTCTTGGACGTATGTGCGGATTGCTGCATAGATGGGCTGCATGGGCCAGTACAGCACACACAGAACAGGCATAGCACCCAATGTAAGCACAAGCAGTTGAGTCAGTGAAGTTACACAGCCGACAACAGCTAGGCATGTGTCCTGTGTTGCCACAGCCTACTGCAAACACACTGGATGCGGCAGCTGCTGCCGGTTGCTGCGGTTGCTGCAGTTGCTCAGGGGCAAGCAAACCTACTGTAGTCCTGCTGCACCTGCTGCTGCTGCTGCTGCTGCTCCACTTCAACACAAACAATTGCATCGTGCCACGCACGCCTCACCTCTTTCCCCTTCGCCAAGATTTCCGCCTTGAGCTGCTGCGATGCCGCATCCTCGGTCGGCAGCAGCACCTTGACCTCTGGGTCCTCATCATGGTTCTCATCAGCAACATAGGGCAGCTCGATAAGCCCTGAACCCTGCTGCCCACCTGCTGTTGTGCCCTGCCACTGCACCTTGATGGCAAGCTCATAGGAGGCGATCAGCTTCGCCTTGCGGATCTGCAGTGCACATGATGTTGCAATGTGAGAAGGAAGAAGGGAGATGTGCACAATGCTGCATGTGAGTGTGGGTCCTCTTGAGGTGATATAGATATAGATATAGATATAGATATAGATATCCATATATAGATATATATGGATAATTTGTTTGTTGTCTTGAGGTGATGCATACAATGACTGTGGGCCTGACAGTGCCGTGCTGCTGCTGCTGCTGCTGCTGGTGGTGGTGGGCATGCAACGCCCAACACCTGGCGGTGTGTGCGGCATGTGAGTCTCAGTGTTGTAGCAACAACTAGCTTCAACTGCTACTGCTGATGGCCGCTGCTGCCAACGCACAGCTGTGCATCGTGCTGTGCATGCTGCGAGTAGCCCTAGTCATTCCTGCAGCCAGATTAGTAGCAGTGTGCTGCTATTGCTGCTGTTGCTGCTGCTGACTTCATATGCTGCTCACATTTAGAATGGAGTCCCCCTCCACTGACTTGAGCCCTGTTGTCTTGGCTGTGGCTGGCCCATTCAGCAGCGTCAGGTCACCTAGCAGCTGCTCCAGCCGCTGCTTAGACCATTCGCTGCAGTCCTTCTCACTCCAATGCCACTGGTTTACGTTGGTGCCGTCCTCCCTAGCTTGCACGATCCAGCGAGGGTCGGATTCGTCGAACTTGGCCATGTTGCTGTGCTGCTGGTGCTACTGCTCTGTTGGTACTGCCTGTGCTTCAGGTGCTGCAGCTTTGAGGCAGCTCGAAAGAACACCGACAGTTTTCAAGCAACAAAACGATGATTTGGCTGAAAGTGCGGAGGTGTAGCCCTGCACGCGAACAAGGCCCGCCAAAGAACACTCCCGAACCCTCGATGCTTTTGTGACATGTAACACGAGCCAAAAAGGGCCGATTGAACATGGAACACAAGTTGTTGCAAGAAAATTATGTTTTGACACAGTGCCGGCCTGCTCACTGCTGCAGCACCAACACTGCTGCCAGCACAATGCTGGTGCATCAGCTGGTGGTGATGATGGCTGTGCTGTTGCAGCTGCACAGTGAGCCGCTGCTTTGGAGGTGGCAAGTTACACTACCGTGCATTTGAAGTTAGTGTTGGAGTGAGGGCGAACAAGTGCTGCTAGCACTGCTGATCTACTGCCAGCAGAACTCTTGCCAGCCTGGCAGCCTGAGGCTGGTAGCAGGTGCAGGGCAGGGCCACTACAGCCACTGCCACACCTGCTGCTTGAAGTATCAATTTGCAGTCATGCTCCTGTTCCTGCGATGACTTGATGATGATGATCATCAGCAGTCACTGCTGTGCAGAAGTTGCCAAAGCTTGCAGAAATACACTGCACCTCTTGTTGCCTCATTCCAGCCATCCACGCTCAATGTCATCCTTACACAGTAGCCACACGACTATCAATGCAGCCATCTGGTCAGCAAACCAATCTGGTCATGATTCGGTCAGTCTGTCTTTGCCGCCATTGGCTTTATGCCCATCTCATTGATGCCCGGCTGATGCAAGATGCACTGCTACATTCAGCTTGGACATCAAGCTGGCAACACTACTACAGTGGCAGAGTCAGTCCGTCTTTGCCGCCATGAATTTGATGCCCATCTCGAGGATGCTGGCCAGGGGTGCTACAGGCAGCCGCTCAGCCATGGGGGCTTCAATCGAGCGCAGGTACTTGATCAGGTACGCGGCCGCCAGGGGGCAGATGACCACCTTGAGCGTGAGCACTGCAGCAGCAGCAGCAGCAGCAGCAGCAGCAGCAGCAGTAGCAGCAGCAGCCGGTCACCCATTGGGGCTTCCATTGAGCGCAGGTACTTGATCAGGTACGCGGCAGCCAGCGGGCAGATGACCACCTTGAGCGTCAGCACTGCAGCAGCAGCAACAGCAGCAGCAGCAGCAGCAGCAGCAGCGGCGGCGGCGGCGACAGCCAGCCAGCATGTTAGGCGCCCGCATGGGATGACCACGGCTGCCCACAGCAATGTTGAAGGCGGCTGGCCTGGCATGCCACCCTGGCAGCATTGCCAATGCGTGTGCGGCACACCAGCCAGAAGATGGACTATATATAAGGAGGCTGTTGATGATGCTGCTGATGGGTTGACAGAGTCAAGGTGTAACAATTAAGTGGCAGCAACGCCAGGTTCAGGTGCAGCGACAAGGGGGCCCCTGCAGGCATTGCTCCAAGCTGTGATCCAGCTCTGCAGACCTGCAACCTGCAACGTCTATTTCTGCAGTTTGTGTGCACCTGCGCTGCAGCAATGGTGCCAGCTGTGACGCTGTCATGGTGAGCACTTGAGCAAGCCGACTAACCTCAAGCTGCTGCCTGCTGCTGCTGCTGCTGCTGCTGCTGCCTGCTGCTGCCGATCCTTACCTGAGAAGTACTTCCACACCAAGCTCTCTGTGAAGTTCTTCCTGCTGCCCACCAGCACCTGCAGCCAGCATGCAGCACCACACTGAGTCGCAAGTCGCATGCAATACCTGTGTCTGCTGCTTTGCACTGTCCTGCCGCCAGTCAACCGCAGCAAAGCCCGAAAGCATCCTTGCTCAGGCCAGCGCCACATCTTGGCCATCATCAGGAGCTCGTCAACCATGCTTGCTGCACCCTGATTGTGTCGGCCTGCTTGCGCATGCTGCGTGCCACGCATGCTGCGTGCTCATGCCTGCAGCTGCCTGCGCAGCAGTCTGCAGCAATCAGCATCACCACACCTTGCTCATCTCCAGGATCCGAAACTCCTCATACTCAACTCGTATCGGGGGCCTGCATTCAACAGCCTGCTGCCATGCCTGCTGCGGTAGCCTTGCTCATTCACAGCCAGATGCGCACCTCTCTCATCTCCAGGAACTCCTCGAACCATGCTTGCTGCAGCGTGCCTGAAAGTCTGCATGCACATGCCACCAGCTGCTGGCACTTTGCGCAGCATTTGTAGTAACCAGGCCCGCACCTTGCTCATCTCCAGGAACTCCTCGAACTCAATGGTGCCGTTGCCATCCTTGTCGTACTTCCTGCACATGTCCAGCATCTCCACGCTGCAGCAACAAAATGCAGACACAGGGCAGCATGCAAACAGTCAGCGCCCTTTTTTTTGTTGCTAGTGCTGTTGCTGTGTCAGCGATTGCTGAAGCTGCGACAACCTGGCTGTCCAGGTGAGCTGGTACTATATGGCACGGAGGCAGCAGCACTGCAGCTGAGGCTGCACGTGTCATGTGTCTGCTACTGCACACTGCACTTTGCGACCGCTGCTGGCGCCAAGTCAGCATGTTACATTTGCTCTCACCGCTTGGGTGCGATGACATGTGCGGGGAACTTTGCGTTGAGGCTGTCATAAATCTTCAGGATGCCAATGCACACCTGCAGCAGAAGGGTGGGCAGACAACCCTGCTAACCACCTCCACAGCACATCAAGACACTGTAGGGGTATAGCTGGTCGGATATGCAGCAAACAAATGCCGGAGCATGCCGGCTGCCGTGTCCAGCTGCGATGCTGCAGTTGCTGTTGTGCTGCACACTACTGGCAGCTAAACCGCATGTGACCGCCATTTGTACTGCACCTCTTTGTGGTCCACATCGCCTGTCTGATCATGCTTATCTGCCTTCATCCACAACCAACAAATCCTGTTCACAACCATGATATTCCATCCATCTCATCGCACCTCCTTGTAGTCCACGCGGCCCACTTTGTCCTGACTAGATTGCACTTGAGTGTCTCTGCAGCTGTCATATGGTATGAAAATGCACTCTGCAATGCAGCTGTCATATGGTATGAAAATGCACTCTGCAATGCAGCAACACCGCACCTCCTTGTAGTCCACGCGGCCCGTCTTGTCCATGTCGATTTCGTCAAACGCCTTGCGCGCCCACTTGCGGAACATCGGGGTGTCCTTGATACCCATGGCTGCTGCGCTGTGTACTGCTGTACTGCCTTGTTTCTGTACTGCCTACTGCCTGGGCCCTGTTCAGCGCTGGCTGGCCGGCTGAATGGCTGAGAAAGTGGATCTAGAGATCTGCAGATGCCTCTGCTGGCTTGGGGGCTGGTTGATGTGGCTGGTGCGGCGGCGCGCAAGTTGCTGCAGCTGGTGACTGCACTACTCCGGTTGTAGCACGCTGAATGGCTTGGCAAGCACGCTGGAGCGGGGGCGTGTACAAGATGGGCTGGGTGGGCTGGCAGCAACTGAAGCCTGCATAGCAGTAATATAGTATACCAGGAAGCCAGAGACGAATAGCGTATGGTACATGATAAGGTTGCATGCGTGAGTGGTTCTGATGTTGCTGTGCAGCAGCAGTATGCTTGCACACGCCCAGGCAGCGCTGGAAGGGCATGCCGTGCCGCATAACAGCGGCAATTGCAGCTTCAACTGCGATCTGCTGCCAATGAGCTGTCGGTGTGGCTTGTCTTTCTGTACAGGGCTGCAGGGCTGAAGGAAAAGGACTCGCAGCTGGTACAGCCATTGCATGTACCGTAAGCACGCGTGCTCTGTCCGATCATTCTCGTTCGATGTTTAATATGTATGAAGAACAATGGGCTGACGTCTTGCATCATGCAGCGAGATCCTGTCGCACCTGCGAGTATGCTTTGAAAGACCTGGTGCCCGGGATTTTGAGGGGTAGCAATACGTGACAACAGACAGAAGTGGTCATGCAGGACACGCGGGGGGCATTACCCCTTCTGCTTTGTCTCTGCCACCGTGCCAGTGTGCACAGGTTGAGTCAACCTCCAATCAGTGCGGTCACCTGGGGTGACAACAGCTCAGCTGTGCTGCTCAAGTCAGCATCGATTGAAGCAGTTGTGCAAGCGACCGTTAGACCGAAGCACGCTGGCACCACTCGGGCCTGCGAAACCTCACTGTGCAGGCAGCCTGAGGATGCTGCAAGCAGAAGCAGCAGCAGCAGTACAGCCAGCTGCTGTCACAGCACGGTGCCACCTGTATATAGATTTGCAGGAAAAGACAATACAATCTGCACCTGGTCTTGCCGATGTCAAGACAGAAGCACGCTGGGATACACGCGGGCCTGCACACCATGCAGGCACGTGTTGACAGCAGCAGCAGTACAACCGGGGGTAGGGAGCAGATCCCGCACCAAGTGCAGCAGCAGCAACCCTGTAGACGGCATGTACATCAGCAACACAAACACACTGAGATCTTGGCAGTGTCCCCAGCACCAACGTCTTCAGAAAGAACACAATGAACACATAAAACGAAACACATTCAATCACATGAAAAGCAAAGCATATTGTAGCTGGAGGCCGACAGGGTGCTGTGCCACACCCTGCCACTAGAACCGGCTAGCGCCAGCCCCGCCTGCCTGCTGCAGTTTACTCTGTGCAACAATATGGCCCCGCTGCCAACCCGGGCAATGGCAGAGGAGATGGAAGAGCTGCAGTAGCAGTACACATAAAGTACAATAATGGATACACAAAAAGCAAGAACAACAGGCATAAAAAAACACTGGTAAAACAATACAGACACCGCCACCAAGAAATCACCAAGAACACAATGATATCTTCACTTTACAAGCACAGCAAAAGAAGAACTGAGCAGCACCAGGATAACACAAACAGCAGCGCCAACACAAGAGCATGCAAGTTCCAGTGTTTTGGTGTGGATGATGCTGTGCATGCCCGCATGCATATGCTAAACACTTTTTGCTGAAAATCAGGCTTGTTCAACCGACATGGCATTGCCTACATCAATTCAATTTGCTGTTGAAAGGGCAGACTTGAACAGATTCTGTCTTTTCAATAGCACAGTGTATCGCAGAAGGCAATGGCATGACCATGGAGGACAGGCCTGATTTCTGCCAGGAGACATCAGTGATGATTTCTTGTTGCATAGGGCACTTGGGACAAAAGTGTGCCGAGTGCCACAGGGTCTCAGCTGCAGCACCACCAGTGTGCTACTGCTCCTGGGTGCCGCCGTGTGAAGATGCAGCTGCTGCTGCTGCTGCTTGACTCCATGCTTGCTTGCCACGCTCTCCTCCACCTGTCCAGAAGGCAGCAGTCAAACAGCAGCAGCAAGAGCAGCAATTTGTCAGGCAAATGTGACTTTAATCTTGCAGGAGACGCAGTTGATGGTGCAGTGCTGCTGGCTGCTGCTGGTGTGCTGCAGCAGTAGATGTGTCTGGGCTGATCTTCCCTGCAGCTCATGGGCATCACATCAGGGAATAGGCTGCACCCAATCGCTCTGCCACACACTTAAAGGACCTTGATCTCGCATGGGGAGCAAGCCAAAGGCTGGAGGCGTGGATGCTGCACATACTGCATGTGCAGGCTAGGCCGCATAACCGAGCAAGCTGCACGCGATACACATCATCAATGATTTCTGAATACGGTAATAGGTGTCTGCCAAGCCAGGATGAGGCGGCCGCACACAACACAGCAGCTGCGGCCGTATCTACAGCAACTGCGCACCTTGGCGAAAGAGAGCGTTCGCCTGCAAGCATATGTGTGATGTGGGTGTGGATCCGCACGCCGATAGCAGCTACACGAGCTTTGCAGCGCTTTGTACCTTTCGTTACAGTCGCTAAGCCCCTGCACCCTCCTTCAACGGTATCTCTTGTTGTTCGTGTAGCGTACGACAGCCAAACACCACCAAACCGTTACTTTACCCACTTTTGAAGCAGTTCAAACCCTGCAGACCTTATCTTTTCACGACAAGACGTGTCGGAGATAGTGACCGTAGCGTATCTATAAAGAAACATGCACTGCTTGGTAGCAATCGACGGCAGTAAGCATGGCAACGACGCTTTGCTGTGGACCGCGCGGCATCTGTGGAAGGAAGGCATGCAACTGGACGTGGTGACAGGTGTGCAGAAGAGTCCAGCTCAGCCCACTCCTCACCCTTCCTTTTTCGCTGCACAACCAGCTCAAGCCAAACCTTAAGGTAGTAAAGATGCGTTTATGTCAGCTCACGAGCCCTGATCAGCTATGCTGTGCATGGAGGGCCCCTTCCGCTGCCAACTGCTGCTTTGCCCATCCGCTCCCTCACGCACCCCCGCCCCTCCTGCAAACTTTCCTGCAAACCTGCAGTGCTGCCACCAGTGGCTATGAATGTGTATCCCGTGGCCCCAGTTGCAACGGCAGCAGCAGTGGCAGCTGTCACGCATCAGTGGGAGGCGCAGAAGCAGCATGACGAGGCACATGCTACAGAAGTGCTGCGGGAAGCAGTGCAGGAGGCGCTGGAGGCCGGGGTGAGCCAGTTATGCTTGCCTTGCTTTATTGTTGCTTGGTTATTGGTGATGCAGGGGTGATGCATAGTATGTTGGTGTTGGACTGGCAGGTTGATTTACATTCTCCTGGTCCAGCATTGCTTGATTGTGCGCTGAATAGTTTTCAAGTTTTCACCTGCTGTACTAGCTGACTTGAAAATACTACGAGCTCTAAGGTCTGATAGTATTTTTGGCAGTTAAATCTATGCTATGCTTGTGCTTTGGCAAAAAAAACATTTGTAAGCAGTGCAGGAGGCGCTGGAGGCCGGGGTGAGACTTACTTGCTGTACTTGCTTACTCTCGTTGACATTTAAATTCATTAGTGGGAAGCTGTGTATAAGTGTTGGCAGGTTGTCCTATGCTTTGGCAAAACGTGTGGGACATTGCATCCAGATGTGTCACTGGTGCTCTGCTTGTTACCTGCCCCAACAGCACACTGTGCAACACTTTGCAAAAGTGCAAACGTGCGCCTTAAAAAGCAGCAGCAGGCCTGATGTACAGCTTGCTTTGTGACCCCGCCAGTCACGCAATAGTCACTGCAAACAAACACATCACCAAATCGTTGTTACTCAAGTTTCTTGGATGCTTTCATTGCCTGCAAGCATGCAACTGATGAAAAATAAATGATTACATCACGGGTTGCCTGATTTTGTACATGTTTGCTTGTATTGCGTGTGTGGTGCAGGTGACCAAGTCTTGCCTGCATGCTCATGCACTGCCAGCTGCTGGAGGCGCATCAGGTGGGAGCCAGCTGCTTCTTCATGTCCCACCATCTTGAGCTGATTCTATCATCTTGCCGATGGCGTGGTTGATTTTCAACCGTGTGCAGCGCGCTGCAGTTGTCCATGCACTTGCTTGTCTGTGGTTGATTCGCAGCGCACCTGATGATCTCTTGCAGGAAGTGCTTGTTAAATTTCCTTGCAGCGAAGCACCTGGGCAGCTAACAAGATGCTGCTGAAGCTGCCCGCTGCTGCTGCTAGCAGTTGCAACCTTCCATGCGGCAACCTTGTAGATGTGTCACGCCTTACTCTGCTGCTCAGATGACTGTGTGTTGTGTGACCCGTATAAGCCTCTTGTTGGTGCTTGCTACGTTTGTTTGTCGTGTAACATGAATTACAACTGTGCTTCAATTGTAACATGTGCCTGCAGGCGTGGGTGACAGCATCGTGGAGTTTTCCAAGGCGAAGGGAGCTGGCATGGTGGTCATTGGCAGCAGGGGGCTGGGCAGCATCCAGAGGTGCGCAAAAGTAACATGTGACATAATAAAGTGACATAACATCATAACAGTACCTGCCGGGCTGGGCAGCATCCACTTGAAGAGTTCTTTGCAGTGGAGTCGAAGCAGCATTGGCAGCAGGGCTGGGCAGCATCCACTTGAAGAGTTCTTTGCAGTGGAGTCGAAGCAGCATGGGCAGCAGGGCTGGGCAGCATCCACTTGAAGAGTTCTTTGCAGTGGGGTCGAAGCAGCATTGGCAGCACGGCTGGGCAGCATCCACTTGAAGAGTTCTTTGCAGTGGAGTCGAAGCAGCATTGGCAGCACGGCTGGGCAGCATGCAGAGGTGGCAGGAACCAACGGACCGATGACAAGTTAATAACACATGTGCGCAGGAGCAACATAAGACATGTTTGCAGGAACAATATAACCGCAAGATAACATGTAGCATGCAGTGCTGATCATGACGACATCATGTGAAGCAGCAGCATGGTTGATGTGTGCCTTCTGCACAAGCATGTTCATGACGTGCCGTAGGGGGGCGGAAGAACAAACATCGAAAACGCCAGCCTTGCCACTTCTAGTCAAGTCTGCTGGTGTGTTAGGTTGATGCTGTCATGGCAAGAAATGTTGTCTCTGCATCAGACTTGTAGTAGCTGCATTTGTTGCTGCTGAAGCCAGAGTTAGTATTGTGTGTCATGTTACGATCACCAACAGACAAGTTTTCGTTGAGTTGCTGCTAGTATCCGGGCACCAGCTCACTGAAAGTTTGTCTGCTGATTATCGCAACACAGCACACAATGCCGCTGGCTTTGGTGCATACGCTTGCAGCGGTGTCAGGCTCACTGCAAATATGCACTTTAATCAGACATATGCACCAGAGGCAAAGCGCGGGGAATTCGGCAGCGGCAGCAGCAGCACGTGCCAGCATCACTGCTTCTGGTGTGTTTCTGCTGGTTCACTGTATGTATGCCGCCACCGCAGGTCGTTTACAAGTGTTGCTGAGCTGGGCAGTATGAATGAGTGAAGAACCAGCAGCTGCATCCAGATCGTGATGCTGCTATATGCTGCTGCTGCCGCAAACTGCTGCCGCTGCTGCTGCTGCTGCCGCACCCTGCTGCCGCTGCTGCTGCTGCTGCCGTACCCTGCTGCTGCCGCTGCTGCTGCTGCTGCTGCTGCCGTACCCTGCTGCTGCTGCTGCTGCCAGGTCCCTGATGAGCTTTGTGGGGCTGGGCAGTGTGAGCATACTCAACCCATCGTTGCAGCAAGACATAAGTGCTGCCACATGCTGCTGCTGCTGCTGCTGCCAGGTCCTTGATGAGCTTTGTGGGGCTGGGCAGTGTGAGTGACTACGTCATCCACCAGCTGCATGTGCCGGTGCTGGTGGTGCATGGTGACGGCGCGGCAGCAGCAGCAGATGCCGAGGTGAGCTGGCAGCTGGGGTGTGGCAGCAGCAGCAGCAGCAGCAGCAGCAGGTATTGAGGTGCTGGGCAGGCTGTGTTGAGTCATCCACCAGCTGCATGTGCCGGTGCTGGTGGTGCATGGCGATGGAGCGGCAGCAGCAGCAGATGCTGAGGTGGGTTGGCAGCAGCAGCAGCAGCAGCAGCAGCAGCAGCAGGTGTTGAGGTGCTTGGCAGGCTGTGTGAGTCATCCACCAGCTGCATGTGCCGGTGCTGGTGGTGCATGGCGACGGCGCGGCAGCAGCAGCAGATGCTGAGGTGGGTTGGCAGCAGCAGCAGCAGCCATAGGTGCAGTTGGTGTGGTAGATAGTGTAAGACAGAAGCAGCTGCATGTGCCGTTGCTGGCGTTGCTGGCGTTGCATGGGGATGGAGCGGCAGCAGCAGATGCCGAGGTGGGTTGGCAGCAGCAGCAGCGGCAGGCGTGGCTGCTATAGTAGTTGGTACACGTCATCCACCAGCTGCATGTGCCGGTGCTGGTGGTGCATGGGGATGGTGCGGCAGCAGCAGCAGATGCGGAGGTGAGCTGGCAGCAGCAGCAGCAGCAGCAGGTGTAGCTAATGGAGTGTCGACATATATCATCAGCTGCATGTGCCGGTGCTGGTGGTGCGTGGTGACGGAGCGGCAGCAGCAGCAGATGCCGAGGTGAGTGGACAGCAGCGGCAGCAGCAGCAGAAGGTGCAGCCAATGTAGTAGATAGTGCAAGACAGAAGCAGCTGCATGTGCCGTTGCTGCTGTTGCATGGGGATGGAGCGGCAGCAGCAGCAGAGCCGAGGTGAGTGGACAGCAGCAGCAGCAGGTGTAGCAGCAGCAAGTGTAGCTGGTAGAGTAGCGGATTCAAAGACAGCAGCAGCCGCACGTGCCGGTGCTGGTGGTGCATGGTGACGGCGCGGCAGCAGCAGCAGCAGGTGCTGACGTGCATGTGTGTACTGCTCCACCGTGCGTGGTTCGTTGCCAGGCCTACTGCACATTGCCTTGGCTTGTTCGTGACAGTCTGGCTGAAAGCAGCCTCTGTGTGCTGCTGCTGCTGCTTCTGCTGCTTCTGCTGCTGCTGCTGCTGCTGCCGCAGGCCCCGCAGCGCAAGGTGTGCTTGGCCATGGACGACTCCGTGCACAGCCAGCACGCGGTGGGCTGGCTGCAGGCGCACGTGCTGCGCAGCAGAGATGAGGTGCACGTGGTGGTGGTGGCGCTGCCTGTGCCCTACCCGGTGGGTTGCTTTGGGAGATAACAAACGCATACATTGTGGTGTTGGTGTCATGAGTATAGTGGGCTTAATGTTGTTGTCCTTGATAGCTTGTTGGGTGCATGTGGTGGTGGTGGCGCTGCCTGTGCCGTACCCGGTACGGTACTGCTGCTGCAGCTGCTGCTGTCACCGGAAATCCTGGACAAGACCTCAGCAGCAGTCACCGCCTTAGAGGCGCAGCAGTGGCGTGCTAGCACTGAGCGTAGCCTGGACTATGCCTCGTTTAACACTGCTGCTGCTGCTGCTGCCGCTGCTGCTGCTGCTGCTGCCGCAGATCCTGGACGAGACATCGGCAGCCGTTGCAGCCCTTGAGGCACAGCAGTGGCGTGCCAGCACTGAGCGCAGCCTGGACTATGCCTCTCAACACTGCTGCTGCTGCTGCCGCAGATTCTAGACAAGACCTCAGCAGCCGTCGCGGCCCTAGAGGCCAGCAATGGCGTGCTAGCACTGAGCGCGGCCTGGACTATGCCTTCCAACGCTGCTGCTGCTGCTGCTGCTGCTGCTGCAGATCTTAGACGAGACCTCAGCAGCCGTCGCAGCGCTTGAAGCTCAGCAGTGGCAAGCTAGCACTGAGCGCAGCCTGGACTATGCCCGCAGCCTTGCAGCCAAGACGGCAGTGGCGATCTCGGGCGCTGCTGCTGCTGCCGGGCTGCAAGGTGTGACGGTTACGAGTTCTGCGTTGCTGCCGGAGGGTGGGGCGAGTGATGTGGGCGCGTCTGTGTGCAAGTATGCTCAGGACCACAAGGTGAGAGGGGTTGCCTTTGTATCATTAGGTACCATCACAATCACTGAAGTGTGCGGGCTTTGTGTTTTGTAATGCCCCACATGTTTGCATGGGCTGCTGAGAAGTGTGCATGCAGCAGCAGCAGCAGCAGCAGCGGGATTTGGCGGGGTGTGGCCGTGACCAGCTCTGCGCTGCTGCCGGAGGGTGGGGCGAGTGATGTGGGCGCATCTGTGTGCAAGTATGCTCAGGATCATAAGGTGAGAGATGCGTAATACTATGACATTAGTTGGTGTCGTTTTCAGCTCCTTGCACATGGATAGGCATCAGAGGCGTGCCACACTGTGCTGTGACAGCGCTACCTGGTGTGTGACATGATGCATGTTGACAGCTCATGCGCTGCATCTGAACTGTCAGGGATGTGATGATTACGAGCTTTGTGCTGCCGTGGTTGGGAGGGGAAAGTCCAACACAACGAACTAGCATAATCAATGCAAAGCTGCGCACCTTCAAGCAAAGCTGGACCAAGAGATCCCTACCAACAGCCTCCTGATGCTGCGAGTGGGCTGTCATGATGTGCGCGCATTGGTTTGCAAGTAATCTCAGAACCACAAGGGGAGGGAATTGACTTGCTTATATAAAGGAAATATATCCACATGTCTGTTATTACATGATCCTTGCTTGGCTTCTTGGTGGTTGGACCTGTGGCCCTACTTTGGCAAGCCTTGGATTTTGGATTGCTTGGTCTGTATGTGGCAAATTTGCAGCACAAATCTTCCACACGTGCTGCTTGATGGGCACCTTTGCTGAGCTTTCCCATTTGAGAGCCAAGCAATCCCGTGCAGGTCTGCAAGTGCATGAGGCAGGTCCGTCCTGTACTGTTTGTTGCACTGTATTGTATTCATGATCATGAGTGATAGATCGGCTCGCTGGGCTTGTGCCTGAGGTGGGTCCGTCCCATACTTTGGTATTGGTATTGGTATCGTATTGTATTGCAATGCAGCGGCGGCCCCAGCAGAGTCTGCAGCATGCATGCATGAGTGTTCCCCCTTCTGCTGAAGATGTATTCGGTGCGACTGCATGGCCAGCAGAAGGGGGGCCAGTCAAACATGCATGCTGCAGACGCTGCTTTGGTCGCTGCATTGCAGGCCGACGTGCTGTGTACATCATGGGCAGCCGCGGCATTGGGCAGCTTCATGCAGTCCCGCATGCACGTCGCTCACACCTGCATACCTGCTGCTGCTGCTGCTGCTGCTGCTGCAGATCAACCTGGTGTGTCTCGGCAGCCGCGGCATGGGCAGCTTCAAGCGTTCCCTGATGGGCTTTGCAGACACCTACATACCTGCTGCTGCTGCTGCTGCTGCTGCTGTTGCCATCACAGATCGACCTGGTTTGCCTGGGCAGCCGTGGAATGGGCAGCTTCAAGCGCAGCCTCATGGGCTTTGTAGGCCTCGGGTCTGTCAGCGACTACTGCGTACACAACCTTGGCTGTGCTGTTGCTGTCATTAAGGCAGAGGCAGAGCTGCTGCCTGCTGCTGCTGCCAGCGGCGCGGCGCAGCCGGCGGCGGCTGTGGCGGCGGAGGCGGCGGCTGCGGCGGCTGAGGCTCCGGCAGCAGCAGCAGCAGCAGCAGCCAAGGAGGACTGACTGAAGAGGCGCAGCCGGCGGCTGCTGTAGCGGCGGAGGTGGCGGCGGCGGCTGCAGCGGCTGAGGCTCCAGCAGCAGCAGCAGCAGCAGCAAAGTAGGACTGACTGGAGCAGAGCTGACCAGCGGCGCGGCGCAGTCGGCGGCTGCCGTGGTCGCGGCGGTGGCTCTGGCAGCAGCAGCAGCAGCAGCAGCGGCGCAGGAGGACTTACAGACGCTCAACAGTCTAGCTGCTGCTGCGGCCCGACGCTGAGGTGGTGGCACTGCCTGGGTGTGCCGCACGGCGGCTCCGGTAGCCGCAGCAGCGGCGAAGGAGGACTAGTCAAGTAGACCCGAACACCAGCAGGGGTTGGTTCCATTCTCACCGAAGTCGTTCTGTGATTCGGGCACATGAGGCATGGTGGTTCGGATGGCGGCAATTGCAAGGGCCAACAACTTGCGCTGGGTCAGGGTTTCACGTCCCAGCCCTGGCGCAGCTCCTAACATGTTGTCGCATGTTTTGATGCTCGGACGGGTTGGGATTTGAATGTCACCGTAACATTTTACCGTAATAAGGATCATGATCTAAATGTTGCTGGTAACACGAGTCATCATGCTCACATGGAGCCGCACCACATGTGCAGGGCGTTACCTGCGCGGTATTTGAAATGTTACTTAGGTTTTGAATGTTGCTGGTAACACGAGTCATTCTCCTCACATGAAGCCACACCACATGTGCAGGGCAGTTGCTGTACAACAGTCATAGATGTTGAATGGTCTGCTTACATGCATTGCAATGCAGCACCTCTGTCAACAAGGTAATTGCCACTGTCAACATCAAGTGGTCAACACTGAACACAACGCAATGCATGCATATGCATGGGAGACAGGAGCGAGTTATTGCTGCAATACCAGTTGTTGACATAGAGATTTCATAGCTGCACGCAACACAACACACAGAGCATCACCACCTTGCTTGCACTATCATGTTCAACCGATAGAGCAACGGTGTGACAACGGTGCTTGATTATAATTACTCTGGACAAAGGCATGCCGGCCGTCACTGACGCTATCCTCTCACTGTACATATATGAGTGCTGTGAATACTGCCAGTATTGCTCTTGAGGCGCATGATGCATAACAACGGATCTACAAATTCAAACAGAAAACAAATCTGATGCAGCCGCGCGCGCACATCCCACACCAATGGCCATGCCAGCTGGCACGTCAACAGAGGAAGGACTCCTGGAAAACCAAAGCACTTTTGGAACACTTAACTACAAGGACGGAAGACACAGGCTAAGCTAGATACTCACAGCAGACTCTCCATTTACAGCAGCTGCAGATGTCCATTCAGCCTGTTAATCTCAGCCTCTGGGGCTGGACCCAGCGCCAGCAGATTGCGCTCTGGTAAATGCAGCAGGGACCACGTGATATTGGACCTCTTGACTATACATGTGGAGACAACAGTGACAGGAACCGCGACAAGAACCAGGACTTAGCAAGATCAAGAACGTTGAGGATGGCCGCCACAGGAAGGACCACAACTGGTCCAGTCATTGTGTAGATGCTCACAACAGCTGCAGGTTACCAGTCAGCCTGTCAATCTCAGCCTCTGGGGCAGGCTTCTTATGATCTACTAGATCTGAGATGGCCATCAGGGATGTACTCCAGGTGCCTGGCCGCCGGCGGGGCCCAATAGCTCAGTGACTGGGATGCTCACAGCAGCTGCAGGTGGCCGGTCAGCCTGTCAATCTCAGCCTCTGGGGCTGGCCCCAGCGCCAGCACGGTTTGTGAATCTGGCGCTACCTGCGTCCTCCCTGCATCGCGCATGATATAGGCCGCATAGCCAGCTGCGGCGGCTGCTGCAGCGAGCGCCTCCTGTGAAAGGATCGGGGGATGCAGCGCACAGGCAGCAGATGCAGGTCAGGTGATGCCGCATGTGATTGCCAATCACAGTGTGTAATGAAGCAGTGCTGTGATCCGTTGCACTGACCACAAGGCAGAGCTGTTTGCTGCAGCTCAGCGGACAATAAGAATAGCATCATGGCGCGCATATCCTGAGCAGCGCTTGTGTAGAACCGCGTTCACTGCGAACATTTGAAGTATCACAGGTCAAGCTGCCGCCTCACCTATTTGCCACCTTGCGACAATTGCTGCAACACATGCCATGCAGACTGCAGGCTTTGCTCCAAGAAGCCAGCTGCTGCATTGCAAGACCAGCTGCAAGCTGACCACTGCTGCTTGTAGAACATGTATGATGATCAGCAGCTGGGCAGAATCTTCCTTGCCCTCACCATGCACTGCGCATCTTGCACCTCACAACAATCTTGCGCTGCACAACATTTAGCTTAGAAAAAAAAATGCAAAGAAAGAGCCTGCCAGGGCTCACCATGCACTGCGCATCTTGCACCTTGACCACAATCTTGCGCTGGCCGCACTGCTCCCAGCGCACAAACAGTGACGCATCAGACGCCAGCAGCTGCAGCACTGCGCCGATTGCAGCGTGCGCACACTGCGCGCCTGTGTACAGGGTGTGCAGCAAGCAGCAGCAGCAGCAGCGGTGGTGTCGGCGGCAGCACCAATTAGATGGAGGTCGCAGGGCCCGGCTTTCAGACCAGTACCGCTGAAAACGTGCATGTTCTCTACGTGCAGTGTATCAATACACTGCCCTTAGCAGGCAAGCAGAGCAACACAGGCGGACACATCCTGGCATGTGTGCTGTCAGGCCGTGGCCAATCCTTTATTCATTGAACGGCAACAAGTCCAATCGGTGTGCGTTGCTCACCTATCTTGCCTTTGCCCATCTTCAATGACTGGTTGACGCACAGCACCATCTTCAAGTCATTCAATGGCAAGTCGTCGTGTGCTGCTTGCTGCTGCACGTCTTGCGTGCAAGTGACAGCAGCAGCACCATTTGCGGCCCTTGCAGCTACCAGTGACGCTCCCGCTGCTGCTGCTGCTGCTGCTGTGCTGCAGTGCTGCATGCTAGCCAGTGAGCTGTCACTGCGGTGTTTGAATTTACTCGAGCAGCTGACGGCTGTTTGTGCTGCTGCTCTTGCTGTATGCTGACGGTGGGGACTTTGCCGCTGCTGTGGTGGCTGGTGACAAATCTGGCAGGGCCTAGGCCTGCATACAAAACACTGCTGCTGCCGCGGCACAAGAGACGCTGCATGCGACATCAGAGGCAGTTGCCTGCCTGCAGATGAGAAACAGCAGACATATTAAGTTGTCAAGCTTGTTTCTGAAGGGTTTGCAGCAATTCATCTCGAGGACTAACGACAGCAGGGTGACTGTAACCAGGGCCCCAGCCATCACGATGACCTACCCCGGAATTGTCCTTGCAAAGTCTGCCGTGCTTCCCGCAGCCCGCCTAACTCCATAACTATCTATGCTTTTGATGTCGGGTGTTAGCACTTGCTGTGGATGCGCTTTGTGCGTTGCGTTCGTGAAGAAGCTGTTGAGCTTTGGGCTGCACTGTTGTTGCTTCCCTTGACAATTGACGTGCTTGTGGAAAAAGAGAGTAGAAATGTTCGAGACTGTGATTGTGTTGCAGATGTGGTGTCTGCTTTGTATGGGCTCGCGCAGCTAATCCTTTCACTCTTCATCACACTCAAGAGTGTGACCACCTTGGTCATCACACAGGTACGTGTGCAACTCTGCTTGCAAACCATGTCAAGCGTAGCTTAAGTTCATTCACATCTATCTTGACACCTCAAACATGTGCCTGGACGCTAGAGATCATGCGCAGACCTACACGTAGCGAGTCTACACTGCCCGGACTTCCCGAAACACGCAATCCACTTCGCCCAGCTTTGTTGCAACAATACATAACGCGATATATACTGTCTTTGAACGCAAAAACCCTCGATAACAGTGTGCAGATGGCGGCTGCACTGCAGCAGGAGCAGCAGCAGCAGCAGCAGCTGCAGCAGCAAAAGGCACATGCCCAGAAGGCGGTCAATCACGTGGTGCTGCCCTTTGTGCTGCTGGTAACGGTGTTCAACTATATCAGCCGGACCAATTTGGAGTATGGTGGGTGGCTTGCTGCCCTACAACAGACAATCATGGGCTTTCATGTACTGTATGCAGCACTGCTGCATACGATATGCAGCAACTTGCTGTATGTCCACAGTGGCCTGTGACAGCCTCTGCCACCTTCACATCTCAAAAACAGATGCAACTCAATATCTGATCTGACCTGAGTGTTAAATTGGCTGCACACACCTGGCGTATATATGCCTGCACCGCACTGGAGGTGTCACAAGTTGCACCTGCACTGTGCACTGCTTGCTGATCAGCTGGGTGCCAGTTTGAAGTTAACTTGCCTCAACAAGCTTGTGCGCAGCAAGTGCACTTAACCTTAATGTTAGGCAAGCGACAGGCCCTGCACTGCTTCTATGAGTGCTCCAGTGACAGCAGATCACAAAACTCGCCTGCCTCCCTGCCTGCTTGCCTGCCTGCCTGATGTACCTGGTGTGCTGCTGTAGCTGCCTTGGAGCTGGACTCAGATCTGGGGCTGAGATCTGGGGCTGAGATCTGGGGCTGAATGGTACAAAGGCATCTTTTTAACCGGCCTCTCTGCCTGCCTGCCTGCCTGCCTGCCTGCCTGCTTGCCTGCTTGCCTGCCTGCCTGCTTGCCTGCTTGCCGGCTGTGCCTGCTGTGCTGCTGCAGCTGCCTTGGAGCTCGACTCAGATCTGGGGCTTAATGCAGCACAGTACGGCACAGCCTCAGGCCTTTACTTCCTCGGATTTGGCCTACTAATGCTGCCGCTGACATTCATATCCGTCCGGCAGCGCGGCGGCCGCTCCTGGTGGTTCGGCGCGATGACGTCCGGCTGGGGCGTTATTTCCATGTTACATTGCACGATTCAAACGCGGCGACAGCTGTACGCGCTGCGCGTCGTGCTGGGAGCATCTCAAGCTGCAGGAACAACCAGCACGTGGCATCTGATATCGCAGTTCTACCCAAGCAGTAGAAGAGGCCTTCCTATGGCTGTGTATGTGCTGGGGCAGGTCTTTGCTATGATGCTGGCGCCGCTGGCCAGTGCTGGAATCCTGCATGGCATGTCGGGCGGCCTGGCCGGCCTACGCGGCTGGCAGTGGCTGTACCTGGTGAGTGGAAAAATGATTTGAACATGTTGTATTTCCGCAGCTGCAGCCGCTGGCACGCCTGTCTGCTGGTAGCTCGTGTGACTCGAGTTACACTGCATGGCATGTCGGGCGGCCTGGGCGGACTACGTGGCTGGCAGTGGCTGTACCTGGTGCGTGAGGAAGATGGTTGAAACGTTCTATTGAGCAGCTGCAGTTCTCGCAGTGAGTGCATCCGCAGGATTTTGAGTGCTTTGTGCAGAATTCATAGGCAGCTGCAGTCGCTGGCACGTGGCAGCTGCAGTTGTTGTTGATGATGCTGGCACCTCTTGCCTCTGCCGGCATTCTGCATGGCATGTCGGGCGGCCTGGGCGGACTGCGCGGCTGGCAGTGGCTCTATCTGGTGAGTGGTTTACTTTGAAAAGTTTGAATGAGCAGCTGCAGTCGCTGGCAAGTGGCAGCGGCTGTCTGCTGCATCCACCTGTCTGCAGCATTTGCCAGGATGAAAACACTTCTCAAAGTATGTAGTGCTGTCTGTGATGCTGGCGCCTCTTGCCAGTGCCGGCATTTTGCATGGCATGTCGGGCGGCCTGGGCGGTCTACGCGGCTGGCAGTGGCTGTACCCGGGAGAAAGGGGCAAGACTGCAAACACTGTCTGAGGAGCTGCAGTTGCTTGCATGTGGCAGCGGCTGCAGCTGCCGCCATGACCGTCCGTTGCATCTCCCTATCATACAGCACTCGCCTGACTGACTCGATGTATGAATGAATTGATAAAGATGCTGGATGCCAAATGCAGGTGGCTTGAGTGGGTAAAGTTGAACTTCGAATGTTCTTGCCATTGCTGCTCGCCACTGCTGCTTGCCCCTGCAGATAGAGGGCCTTCCATCGGTGCTGCTGGGCTTTGCCATGGTCGCCTGGCTGCCAGCTTCACCACTGGGGTTTGGACAGCTGTCAGAGCAGCAGCAGCTGCTGCTGCACGAGCAGGTGAGCCACTGTTGTGCAAAAGGAAAGAGTTTGATACAATTAATGTATGGTTGCGAACCTTCAAGCAATGTTGGCGTATGTAGGCTACACCGTTGAGCAGGCAGAGTGTGACACAAAGAACTCGATGGCCTGGGTTGATGGAGGCAACCCAGGCAGCTGAGACCAAACTTGCAAGCCTCTGCACTAACACTGTGTTACTAACATAGTAGTTCTATGAACGCTTTACACGCTCACATGATGATAGCAGCGGCTGTGCTGGCATCTGCATTCGTACATATGTCGTAGACGGATCGCATTTGTGGTGGATGCGTGTCCCTCGCCCATGATGGCATGCTGCTGCTGCCACAGGTGCATGGCTCGCCCAAGGCAGCACAAGCAGCGCAGCAGCTGCCCAGCTGGCGGCAGCTGCCAGTCATCCTTGCAACCGCGCTGCGCAACCCTGCGCTGCTGTTTTTCAGTGGTTTAGGGTTCCTGTGGATGTTCTGCATGACCTCGTTATTCTCTTGGCTGCCGCTGCTGATTGCAAACATACAAAGCGGCACAGCACTCAGCCACAGCAGCATGGGCCATGCAACTGTGCTGGCCACCAGGAACAGTACTAGCTACAGCAGCGCTGATGGAGAACATGCGGCTGGTGCAGCAGCAGCAGCAGCGGCGGCTGCAGACATGCATGTTACGCAAGCTCTGCTGGCCTCCACTGTGCCGTACATAGGTGCAGCGGCAGCTACAGTACTTGTTGCGTGGCTGGCATCTGGGAGGAAGAACAGCAGCAGCAGCAGCAGCAGCAGCAATGCAGCTGCACCTGAGCAGCAGCAGCAGCGCACAAAGATGTTCTTTGTAGCGGTGCCTTTGGCTGTCGCTGCAGTGCCCCTGCTGTGCTTCACACCAGCTTACAATACACACCCCGGTGCTGGCTTTGCTATGCTGTGTCTTGCTCTGACCGCCGGTTTCACAGCCAACAGCACACTGATAGCAGAAGCATCGCGCACTGTGCCGCCCTCTACTGCTGGTATCGGTCTTACTGTGTTCAACCTATCTGTGGCAATGGGTGGCCTAGCTGGCCCTGCTGTGATCGGTTTGTTAGTGCAGGCAACAGGGGGTTTTCATTGGGCAGTAGTGCTTGTAGGATTAGTAATGGTGGCAGCAGCAGCAGTTGCAGCTGCGCGTGGAGTGTGGGAGTGTCTGTGCTGCAGTAGGGCTGGTGCGGCAGCAGCAGCAGCAGCAGCCGCAGGCGCTGCGGCACACAGTGATGTTGAAGCACCGAGTGATGGGATGAATGCTGATGCTGACAGTTTGGAGGTTGTTCTGGTTCGTGAATGTTGAAACTGGGTCTGGAAATAAGGTGGTTGTGAATCTGAGCTTGCAAGAGCCAGCACTCGGGCGTTGCCAGGCAATGTTTTCTTATTCAAGTGATCAGCTGATTAGGTGATAAGGCAGGCGGGGTTATGGGGGCAGGCAAAAGTCCGGCAAACTAGGTGCCAAAAATTGCACAATTTGAGGGCTTGCCAACAAGCGACTCATCAGCTGCTATTTGAAACTGGGTCTGGAAATAAGGTGGTTGTGAATCTGAGCTTGCAAGAGCCAGCACTCGGGCGTTGCCAGGCAATGTTTTCTTATTCAAGTGATCAGCTGATTAGGTGATAAGGCAGGCGGGGTTATGGGGGCAGGCAAAAGTCCGGCAAACTAGGTGCCAAAAATTGCACAATTTGAGGGCTTGCCAACAAGCGACTCATCAGCTGCTAGCACATCTCTGCTGCACCTTGCCACATCAGTTCAGGCGGGCCTGGCATGCCGCAACACATCTGCGTAACGTTTATGTTCTGCTGTTTCTTATTGTTACACAGCAGAGCTTTTGCCTGCATGCAGTGCATGCAGGGCTTTCAGCCCATGCAACCAGCAAGCTCAGAGCCTCACGATGCATGCTGATAAGCATGCGCCTGGCAACATGCAGCATGTACAAGTGCACAACAATCACATGCTGTCGTTACACAGCAGAGCTTGTGCCTGCACCGCCAATCAGCTTGCTTCCAATGCAGCTTACACCACATGCACGTGACAGCTGGCAACACACAACTTCAACGTACAGGCCTTGCAACTTAAAACCCAACGTTGGGTTAACCAGCTGGAAAGAGATTAGAGCCCCAGAACGGCAAGCGGTCAGCGTTTGCCGCCTGCCCAGCCTCCGGAATCTGAAAGATCTTCCCCCCACCCATCTGCTCAGGCTCCGCTGTCCTGTCCTTGCCCACCAGCGGCACAGCAGTGTTCACCTGCTGCTGCTGCTGCTGCTGTTGCATGGCAGAGCTTGAGCTTGCTCAGCATGGGGGAGTCCCCCAGCCATGGCTAGCCAGCTTGCAGCTTTCCAGCCATTAGGATCCCCAGAACGGCACGCGGTCAGGGTTTGCCGCCTCCCCAACCTCCGGCTTCTTGTCCCCTGCCTCCCCCATAGCCTCAGGCCCCGCTGTCCTGTCCTTGCCCACCAGCGGCTCGGCTGCCTCTTGGTTTGCCACGTCACCAGGCTGGCCTGACGGCAGGTCTGAGGCCTCAGGCTGGGCTGATGGCTGGCCTGAGGGGGGTCCTGAGGCCTCAGGCTTATGGATGCCGGCTGCAGGGTCAACTTCAGGTGTGCTGGAAACACCATCGCCTGCATGCAGACAAACAGACAACGCGGTACATGCAGCGGTGTGTTAGCTGCAGCGATGTGTGCATCAGCTAGTGAATGGAGGGCCTGAGGCCTCAGGCTGGCCTGACGGCTGGTCTGAGGGGGGTCCTGAGGCCTCAGGCTTGGGGGCGCCGGCTGCAGGGTCAGGCTCGCCTGCATGCAGACAGACAACACCACAATGCACGCAGTGTTGTGTTAGCTGCAAAGATGTGTGCATCAGCCAACATCCTTGCAAACACAAGGAGTAGATGCAGCTGTAAGCGTGGGCAAGTTCCTCAGGCCTCAGGCTGGCCCGAGGGAGGTCCTGATGGCTCAGGCCCGGGAGCGACGGCTGCGGCGTCAGCCTTGGGCGATCCGGACGCACCACCGCCTGCATTCAGACAGACAGACAGAAAACACCACAACGCACACAGTGTCGTATTAGCTGCAAGGATGTGTGCAGCAGGATACAAACAGCGTGCAAGGGACCTCAGTTGTGTGTCAGGCTGGTGGGACAAGGATGCTGGCGCATCAGGCTGCACTTTCAGACTCAAGCGTGCTGCAGGACGCACCGCCTGCACAGAAAGCATGTGAAGTGTAAGACCAGCTGCCCTTGCTTTCTGGCCAGATCCTGAAACACCACTCTGCCCACCTGCGTTGCTGCTCATCATGCTCACACCGCCCATCATCCTGTTGTCAATCCTGCCCAGGTCTCCCGGGTTGATGCCAGGCGCAGGGTCGATGCCGGGCACAGGATCAGGCAGGGGCGGGCTGTCAATGCCTCCAGGGTTGCCTCTGCCTGGGATGATGGAGGGGCCTGCGGGGGCGCCTACGGCAGCAGCAGCAGCAGCAGCAGCAGCAGTGGCAGCAGCAGCGAAAGGGCCATCAGGTGCATTTTCAGGCACAGAGCCAGGCAGGCCCGGGCTAACTACATTTGGTGGGGGGTTGCCTTTGCCTGGGATGATGGAGGGGCCTGCAGGGGCGCCTGCGGCAGCAGCGGCAGCAGCAGCAGCAGCAGCAGCAGCAGCAGCAGCAGCAGCAGCAGC